>SNQJ01S0000466.1:125702-191766 GCA_010110895.2 Picea sitchensis | reverse complement strand
CGACGACCTTCGCTCTCTCCACCAGACACTTCCTCCGATGATTCTCAGCCCAGTCTTCAAACAGTTTCATCCCCTGTAAATTTGCAGCCTCCGCATTATGGCTCCATGGCCATCATCCCAAATACTTCAATTACTTTGCATCGGCTTCTCCCCGACCCCGGACCTTCCCAACCTCCCGCCGACAACTTGGGCCACGTCCAAGCCTCTCAGAGACAATCCAGTCCACCAGCAACAGGTAGCCCAGCTCCCTTTGACAAAGCACAACTCAGGGACAACTTAGCCACTCTGTACACCCTGGTTTTTGAGCTGCGGCAGGAGGTTGCAAACTTGCACTTTCGGGTGGAGGTCACGGAGATTAAGGTGGCCGACTGTCTCCAAATTCTGGCATCCTTGCGAGATGCCTTGTTCCCAAATTCTGATGCAGAAGCCGAAGATGAAGACCCTGGAGTCGAGGGAGATGGCGTTCCGCATCCTGAGACAAGCACACCAGGCAAGCGCAAGGAGGAGGAGATGCATGAGGACAGTGCCACTGTAGCTGAGCGCAATCAGGAGCAAGACAAGCCTGGGTACTATGAGCCTGGACCCACGGACCCTCCAGCCACTTGGCCCACCTACAAGCCAGGTGTCTAGGCTTACTTAGCTTAGTTTCCAGGTGTCTAAATGTCTAGGTCCAATAGGTATGCAAAAGACAAGTTATGCTCTCTTTATTTTGCTTATGTCTTAATAGCCCAACTTTAACAGGCCGGCTGGACTGGTTTCCTCCGAGATGGGGCAGTCCAGTAACTGCGGCCCGTATGACTTGGCAATGTTAAACTGGTTTTTTGGAAGCTTCTAATATAGTAATACTTTTATTTACAAAAAAAAAAAATATTATTATAAAATTCACAATATTACATACTTTTAAGATAATAAATTATTTATTGACTTAAATACATCAATTAAATAAAATATAATTATTTATTCTTATACAAAATTTTAAAAGATTAATGAAAATTATTTTATATTTCTTCATATATATATAAGTTTTTTTTATTCATAGCAGTAAATTACATGTATATTTTTTTTTTCAAAAGTAATAATCTTCCATAATATAATGATCTTCCATAATAATTTCCATCACTACTAAATGTTTTCATGACTTACCTCCCCAAACTTATGTTTTCATGACTCACCTCCCCAAACATAACCTTGTAGCCTAATTTGGGAGTATAAAACCCTCAAGAAGGGGATTTTAATGCAAACTAAATACTCATCTTCCTCTTTAATTCTAATATTCCTTCTCTTCAATGTAGAAATATAATCTTCCAATTGAACACCCATATACTCATCATTTAGTTTGAAAATTTATCTTTATATATTGAACTATATAATAAAAAAAAATTCATAATATAATAATGTTATTATTTTTATTACAATGAAAAAACATATATTAAAGAATTAATACAGTTTTTTCTTGTTTACAAAACTTCGAGGAGAAGGTCGTTTACAAAGTAAGCATTTTTTCCACAAAATTCAAACATGTCAATCAACATTGTCATAATATGAAAATAAGTTGACAATAAAAAAAAATCAAAAATAAGTTCACAATAAAAAAATCACTTTAAACATTAATGATGTCTCTCTTGCTCTTAGTCGTGACAACTAGGGTTTAACTCTGGATGTTCGTAGATGCCTTATCTCCTTGTCTAGTGCATGATATTTTCTCTCTCGATAGCCATGGCGAGGTCCACCACTATTTCCTCTGGTACCTAGAGTTGCAGGGTTGTTCTCTCCAAGTCCTCTGGCGAGTCGTCAACACACAAATCTCTTGGTTTTCAACCTGGCCCCTCCTTCATCGATGTTGTTCATAGAAGTTTTTTTTTTCCTTCTCCCTCTTTTCTAGTTTTGGAAGCTCCATCTATTTCTATTCCCATGGGAGAAGAAGCAGATGTGGATGAGGAGTACTTTAGATCTGTGAGTTTGGTATGTCATTTCAACAAGTTTGGCTAACATTAGCAGATCTCAATGAATGGATTTCTTCTTCTTGGAAATCAATCATGCAAAAAGAGGCTTTCATCATCCTTGTGTAAAGTGTTTTTTCATTGTTGAGTTTGATCTTGAGGAAGATAGAGATCTAATGTTCAATTTAGGTCTGTGGTTTTGGGGAAATTATGGTTTGTTCATAAAACTTTGGACTCCTTTCAATCATTTCACTTGTGTTCTCTTCTCAACCCCAATTTGGGTGAGGCTCCCAAATCTACCTTTGCTTTTTAGGGTTTCTCCTCTCTTGATACCATTGGTTCAACTTTAGGAAAGTTTCACTTTGTAAGCCTTGAAACTAAGAGGCATAATATATGCTCAAATTTGCATAGAAATGGACTTCAATAAAGGGTTTCTAGAAGAAGTTATTTTGACAGGTAAAAATTATTCTTGGTCTCAGAAGCTAGATTATGAACAAGTTTCTTTGCAATGTAGAACTTGTTATGAAACATGGCACATTGCAACACAATACCCCAAGGGGACCAAGAAGAACAAGAAGCATCAACGGAAATCAACTTGGTGGGTTGGCTCTAATGAGGACCATCAAATAATCGTGAAAGACATTGGAATGACCTCACAAGTAGATCCCCCAAAACAATCAAATCTAGCTACTCATGAAACACAACAAGAATCAACTCATATCCAAGAGAAAGAGGAACATGTCACTCTTGATCCAAGGTTGGGACTATAAAACCATAGAAGCCCACAACCATCGGTTTGTTGGGTCGATCAGGTTGAAGAAGCTGAGGCATCTGAAAANGTTGTTTTCTCCTTAAATTTAATATTAACCCAATATAAGATTGAATGAAGTTAATATTAAAATTAATATTAGATTTTTTTTAATTAGGAGTACTTATCTAATATGCAATATTAACTTCATTTGCTGCATTTCAAATTAATTTGCCATTCTTTTAAACCTCTGTCGTCCTTTCATATCTTTTTCGTCTCCTTTGAGAGTGGTTTTCTTCACCCCTTCTAATTCTAATATGACTTTGTGCAAGCTTTGATTCGACTTATTTATTGATGACGCTTCTTGTAGGTTTTGATTTGACGTATGCATTGATGACGCTTCATGCATGGTCTTCATTAGAGACATAATCTGAGGTGGTGGGAATAAGACGTTTTTCAAGGGATGATTTTTTATGGGACTTTAAAAGTGACGATTTAGAAGGAGTGGTGGTTTAGAATGACGACATAGGTGGGTTTTAAAAATCTGTCAACCTGTTGACAAGTTTCTCACAAAATCTTTTCCTATATACACCTTTGGCATAATAATTTTAACTAGCATACCCCCTAGCGGGTAAATGGGAATGTCGAAGTAATGTGAGGTAAGTTTTCATATTAATGTTGTTAAATGGAATCACAAACATATTGCAATTAAAACAATGTTAATTGCAGTCGGTTCCTTATTTTGATGATAACTTCTCACAATAACTCTCAAATGAATGAAAAGCTCGTACATTTTGAAAATAAAGAGAGTAAATTCCATATATTCTAGAGTAAATTTGAAAATTCTATAATTAAACCCACTTAGTTCATGTTTCCCAACCCCCAAACACAATAAGATTCCAAGGGTCACATATACTATCTATGTAAACATCAAAAGCTACAGGTGTTGTGAAGATATTTCTAACAACATGCACCCTCAACTCAAAGTAGGTAAGAGACAATAACCTTTGGCAACAAAGGGTACTTAATTTATCCCAAACCTTATTGTAATTTTTTCACAATTGAAGGTAAATAAAACCATTCCCACCAAATATTCCACATATTGTATTGAATTCCATGAGAAGGAAGCTAAAATGACCACAAATTGCAGCTATATGAAGCAAAATAAACATAAATCCAGCATTGAGGTTCCCAAAATAAAAGAAAAATCACTCTACCGTATCAACATAGGGGCAGTGGCTTTCCTATTATGTTAGTTTCCCAAGTTTGTCATTGATTTCAAGACTAAATAGCATAAATATCATAGCAGAAAGTTTAATTTGATGAACTAAAAGAAATCATACTAATGTTAGGGAAAACACTTGTCCAAAGATCTGGCTCTTGGCTTTCCTCCATTGTCGGGAGAAAAGGAAAAATTTACAAATAAGTGAGAGATCCTGACGCAGTTCCAGTTTTGCTATATTAAGAAATCAACAGATGTCACTTGACAAAAAGTTTACCGTTTGCATATCAATGACAAAATTCCCTTCAATCAAATAGAATCCTTTATCTGCAAATTTATTTTGTTTTAATATTTTTTAACTACCACACACTATATAATTCTTTTTCCACGAAGCCAAAAGAATAAGAGACTTATTAAAATATTTAAATCCCCAATGTGATTGATAACAACACCTCGTCCCATTGCATTCACCATGAGATATGTGTTTTTCAATATACTTTCGCCCTCTACCTTGCACATATTCATTTCCATCTGTCTTGCTCGTATTGTGCTACCATCCTACTCTGCCATGTGTTTTTATATCAACACAATTGTCTCACTTTCACTTCATTACTCAGTTGGAATTTCACCACTGCATTTTGTGGCTTCAAACCCTGTTTTTTTGCATGATTTCACTGTAAACTTTGTTTTCCATGGAGTAGCACTGCTAATGATTTCTTAGTTATTTGCACGATTCCACACAACAAGTTATTATTTCTCAAAGAAAACTTTGTTCTTTGTGGTGCACTACTATAAGTAACATGTCACCAGTTATCATTTAGGGACATTTCACTATTTGTTCTGGAAATCTATTGCTCCAATTATTGACAAAAGTCCCTTGATGTTAAGAAGTATAAAAAAATGGATAAATTTTTCATGTTGTTTACAAGGAGGGATTGTCAGTGCTCTATTCATTAGTGAATCATGTTTTGGGTGGGAATATTAAAGGTGTCAAGAAGATAGGAAAAATGCGTCTGTATTACTCAAGCTCTCGTTACCTGTGGCTTGAAAGATGTTGTTGTTGTGCTTCAATTGCAATAAAACAAGAAGAAATCTAGACAAAGAGCTTCTAAGTGAGTCACAAAAGATAATCTTGTTGCCAATGCAAGTGGTTTTCAACCTAAAAAACATTCGGTTTTAGGCAATGTCACAAATCTTCATGCTCCCACGATCAATTGGTTTCCAACAGTGAAACACCAGACTTACGACAATGTGCCCACATTTTGCAATATCAGATGACCAAATGGATATAATTGAGAAAGGAAAAGGGTCATTTGTTGACAGATAGTTTTATGGATACTGAAAATGCCTTTGGTAAATTTCATGGAGACTGTGCAGAATGACAACACCCCAAGCATGTAAAGAATTCTCGTTGATTGGCTTGAAGAAGTATGTGGTCATAGCCATTCAATTTTCGTTGAATCTTATATATCTTATGATGAGAAGCATGTGAAGTATGTAGATTACAAAAGCATTGATTCCAATGAAAAATTTATAAGGTGCCTATCGATGGTATTACTATGTATTTTGATAAACTATTCACTATGCCATTCTACATTGCTATAATCCTTAATATATTGAGTTAAAACTTCCATACTAAATTTTTTCATGTTGGTCCCTTTTACTCCACTGCAAGTACTTGAAAGTGATTGAGGAACTTCAATGAATTGATTTACATCACTTATCCAGAGAAGAAAAACTTTCATTCTTCGTGAAGTTGTTTAAGAGTATGGCAGTTCAGTGTTGTGAGGTTACCTTGATGGACCTTTGAATGGAAAAGATTTTTTGGTGATTTTAAATATGTCATTGGTGGCTATTCGTATTCACTCTCGACCATTCAAAATGGAGTTATGTGTAGTAACAAAAGAACCTCTTAAATTTGATTAAGTTTTTTGGGTTAAAAGACAAACTCATCAAGGTAAAGTTTTTATTCCTTCCCGCTCCAGTTAACATTTTTTAAAATTATTTTAAGCTACTTTAGTCTCTGTTTATTAAGTTGTTTTGTTCTGTAAAATTGTGTGCCGCCTTCTTCTAGGTTGAATAATCAATGTGGATGTTATTTTCTTGTGGTGAGGATATTGACAATTGCCAATAAGTAATCACAAGTTCTTCCATGTAGTTAGAGAGTTTCACTAAACAACATAAACCTTAACACCATTAACAAATAAGTATGGTCTTATGGTGCCAAAAAGCTATAGTAAAATGAAATATCATCAAATTCCACATTTTGTTTGCTTGTGTACTTCCCATTTGTTTGTGTTTGTAATAAATTAATGTTGCAAATATGGTGACGAAGTACGCGCCCAATCGATTTAGTGAGTACAAATATATCAATAGATTTTGAACCGCATGCAAATCTTAATGCTAGAACTTGGAAAAAAACATTTTTATTATTTAGAATAAAAAATCTATTTCTTACATTCAAGATAAAATGTTACAATCAAAGAAAAACATATAATAAATTTAATATTCATTTCAATTCCAAATTCACCTCTTCGTATGATGTAAACCTAAATTAAAGTGGATTTAGTAATAATTTCATTTCCTTAATATACAACCACTCTAAATTATATAGAGCATATATCAATGTTTACCATTTCACTGCATCGCAAAGCAGTGAAAAGCAGTTGTCTTGCAGTTGCTTTGCTATTCAACTGAATCAAAGGCAACTTTCCAATACATATAGGCTCAAAGCCATTACAATATACTCATTATAAGTTGAATATGTCATTTATGGGAATTGAATCAAGGTAGGGAGGATAACATGATAAAAATCATTCCTCACAACCATCCTCATCCTAGCTAAACCCAATTGACAAAAAGAAACAACTTCTATATAAAGTACTCTCGTTCTCCTGGATAAACTAACAAAAAACACATAGTAACATTTTTTTGTCCGTCCCCAGATGGGGTGATACCAGGCAGTTTGTGTGCACAAGACACGGAGAGGCCAACCGACCAGCTGGTCAGCCAGTTGGCACTCACATGTGCAAGCACTCCCACCACGTCCCATCCCCCTCTTGACACATCACCTTGCAATTTAAGTTCCCACACCACCACCATGCCGAACCTTCAAGCCAGGAGCCCGTCACACGAGTTGGAGAACTTGTAGGGAGAGATCACGCATGGAGAGATGCGCGTCACCTCAGTGGTCACCTCCCCGTCCCGGAACAGGAGCCCTCATAGCCGAACTTGGGGAATTTTCACTCTAACAGCTCCCGACGCCTTCCCTCCTCCTCAGAGGTTTCTACTGATCTTCAAGCTCTGCACATCCACCCTCCCAGCCTCGACAACCCTTATGCCATGCCTGAGAGGCAAGTTTAGAAGAGGTGTAGCCTGGTACGCAGCTGCGGGGTAGGAAAATGCCAAATTCGGCCCACCTCTCGGACATAGAAATGCCTGGCGTTGATATCCCTCCAATTGTTAATGCTCTTCCTGTCCTGCCTCCTATTTTGGCTCTTGCTCCAGCAGAGACGCAGCTTGAAGCCACTCAAGAACTTTCTCCTCTATCAAATGAGTATGGTTATTGGGTTGAATGGTTCGACGCCTTCGAGAACTCCCTGGGATACGCACCACCCCCACCCTCTCCTTTTCCACCGCGACGACCACTTCCCACCGCTACCCTGTCACGCCACCTTTCTGAAGCCACCTCCGCCAATTCGACGGATTCCCCAATTCGTCTCCCTTGCCACAACCATGTTAACCAGGAAGAGATCACTCAGGCTTTGAGACATTTGGCCAAAGGACAACAAGACATCAAAACGACCCTCAAGGATTTACAAACGCAGGACGAAGAACAAAGGAGAAGGGTGGACAAGCTGCTACCCTTCCTCCAATACCTCAGGAAAGCGAGCGTTGAACGAGACAAGGGCAAGCTGAAGAATACCCAAGTCTTCGCAGGCCCATCCTATGGTCCAGGTCTCTGAAAAAGTTCTCTTTTTTCTAGTCTTTTACTCTATGTTTTTTTCAGTTTGTTAGGAAATTGTATAGACAGTCAGCTCTTCTTAGATTAAAACTCAGACGGCCCAGAGCCCTGCGCGACATAGTAGGTTTTCTTAGTACGATCACTTTTGTTCATTTTTGGACAAGTGTCATTAAATTTTTGAACCAGGGCCAACAGTGGTTTCCCATCCAGGCACTGTTGACACCTAGAACAGACAGATTGTAAATTTTCAGAAGGCTCTAATATACTTACTAACTTAAAATAAAAAAAAATAAAAAAGAAATTAAAATTGTCCGCAATGTAAAGCATTAAAAATATATTGAAATCTACACCAACTGTTTATCACTCCATAGATAGTATCATGGCAGCGGTTGCATGGAAATATCCTTTCATTCAATGGATAACATCAGTGATGAATGACATTAGTGATTGCTTGGCAATGTATGCCCGTGATGGGATTGTTATAAGCTTAAAAAGTTAAAACTTAACATTTATCGAATAAGAGGATACGAAATATGAACATTGGCAATTTTCCATCATTTAGTTGCAAACATAATGTGTGAATTCAATAAACAAATAGTGAGTAGTTCAGATTACAAAGCACACAAACATGAGCATTACATAACATCATCAAGCCCATTGAAGGAAGGCCAACAAAAATGCCCATTTCATTCAATAATTCTGAGCATATAAAACAAACTATGCTAACTATAACATATTAAAGCACACCCAACAGAAAAAAAAAAAACACACTAAAATGAATCATTCTTGTAGTGGTGTTTATTCTCACTCTTCTTCTTTATCCAAACTTGGCCCGACTCCTCCACGATGCCCGCTTCCAACACATCTTTCGTTGCCATGAGACCCCTGGAAGGCAATACTATTCCATAATATCCATGACTTTCTCCAAATCTTCGTCTCCTCTAGCTACAATGGCGTTTTCCTTATTGATCTCATATTTGACGAGAGCCATTGTGACAATTAGAGAATACTAACAGAAGAACTTAATATCACAATATATCAATTGAGATAAAATGGCCTGCGTTGAAGTTTTGGAAGGGAATGAGTAGGAGTTATAGGAGAAAATGGGTTGTGTGTGGATGAACTCGAAGATTGTAAATACACACCATGTGGTGGTTGTAATAGAGATTTTCTACCTTCAAGTTGTGAGTAATGTCTTTGTAGGCATCCATGGTTGAGTTGATATTCTGATCATTGAAAAGATGGACTTGGAGTTTACCGAATGTGCATTGAGTGTCTAAGAAGCATAAAGAGAAGCTCTGCTGACCTATTCTACCCATCAGAATAAGGTGCCAGGTGCCAAAACCAGCGAAGGGATCTGCGCCTACTGCTTGTTTTCATTTGATATTACAACCGACTTGAGAGGGAGGATATTACTTTGAGTTTGAAACAAGTCAATAAATTCAGGGCAGGATTGCAGATATTGTGCAGGAGATACAAATTAGGCCCTTTATCGCTGGCTTATGCTTTGGTTATACCCCATCGCCCATCAAAATGTGTTTTGTTTTTTCTTCTGTACAATAACTGCACCAGAATTGGAGATTCTAGAAACACCTATTATCCATACACTTTCCCACCATATCTCCAGCCCTCTGAACCTTTCTCCCATCATATCTCCGCCCTCCAACATTCATTTCAATTCCACGATAGGAAACTCAGAGATATTTGCAATATAAAGATCCTTTCCACCACGAGTCTATGTGCCATGAAAGGCACCGTTCATTATCATGGCCCTGCTTCCTTAATCCACACCCTCTTATTGAAACAACCTCTATCAGATAAACTGCGAGCACAATCAGTGGCTAGAATTAGAATTTGAATCCACTGTTCTATCGACACTCAAAGCTCTGTTTACGGCCGGGGCCGAATTAGACGACAAACAGATACACAAATTGAGATTGAGGTCCGGATGCTCTTCCGCATTCCAAGTTGCGGGCTTGATAGGCGAACTTTCCAATAGGTGGTGTTGGAACAAGTCTGTTATCTCCGGCGTTGTAGGGTTTTGGAATGCCGAAATTTCGTGGTCAGGAGCAGGCAGAGAGACGCAGGTATTATTGAGTTGACAGAGGGGCCGATGGGTCTGGAGATCGAGTCCCTTGCTCAACAATTTTCTTTTGATGTGGGTGTTCCAGTAGTTCTTTACTCGTTGTTCGTCCGCCCGGGAAATCTCCGAGCAATATGAGACTAACTGTACAGTTTAACGGACTGATTAATATCAGTTCGATCCATAACTGGAACTTCAAAAGTGAGATTTTCATGACAAATCCAGGTTTAATATGTCTGTATTAAACCTGAAACGATATACTTGGAACTTCAAAAGTGGAGATTTTTAGATAAGAGAATCCATTGCAACAACACAGGCGATGAAACGATATACTTGGAGTGGAGTTTGATTATGAGCTTGTTTTCTTCTTCCGTAAAGCTTCCAAGATCGGGACACAGGTAGTTTATCCATCGGAGCCTGCAGCTCTTTCCGCATCTCAGCCGCCCTACAATCGGGAAGATAAAAAAACATTACATCTAATCTCTGAAATCAATTTACAAGCAACTATTGATTCCATTAAAAATAAAAGAGCACAGTAAAGCATTAAAAAAAAAGAAGAGCACAGGAAAGCTCTTTCATGGAATCAATAACTACTCTTAAATTGATTTAAGAAATTATATGTAATGTTTTTCTTTCCAATGGAGAAAACACATGTTTTTAATCATTAAGCCTATTCAAGCCATGAAAGCACGTATCTGATATCATTGTTTTTGTCTTGCTATAATTAGACGTTGATGATATCATTGATGTATTAAAATCGCTATTTTAACCTAGCAATAAAGGTGATCACAAAAGTGTGGTTTTGAAAACGAAGATGGACATTTTCTAAAACTTGTCAATATATTGACAGACTTTCAACAAAAACTATCTTTAAAATATGGTTTGGACATAATAAAGATTTAAATTGATTTAATTGATTTATATTAGTATACTCCCTAAACATACAAATATGAATGTCAAAGTAATAAAAATAGAATAAAAATGAAACCTCAATTATCAGTAATTCATAATCCAACTAACATAAATTACAACATATTATTATAATACTACTAAGAGTCACATACATCACCACCCAATCCATACAAGTGGCATTTTATATACAAGTGGCATTTTAAAAGACACTTTAAGTCTAGAGTATTAGCAACAACATGCACTCAAATCCAATCTTATTTGAATGAAAGGTTTTTTATTCTTATTGTGTTTAATCAATAGTTTTAAGATAAAAATAGATTAAACACAATAAGAATATTTTTTTTAAATTATAAATAATTTAAAGCTATCAAGATTTTTGGTTAGTTAAAAACTCTAAAACATTGTGAAAATTGAATAATAATCAACCAACATATTTTAATTAAAAACTCATTAAAAACATATTAAAAATAATACATGTGAAAATCTTTAATCTCTCAATTTTATCTATATTTATAAACACATTAAAAACATACTAAAAATAATATATGTGTAAAAATCTTAACTTTATCTATATTTATAACCACATTAAAAACATACTAAAAATAATATATGTGTAAAAATATTTAATTTTGGACTTTTTCAAGTGAAATATATTTAATTATATTTAATTTAAAATTGGATTGACCTTATCTATGATGAACAAATTGGTAATATGTATAATAAACAGGTAATATCAAAATTAAAGAATGAAGATGATGAATCCATGGTCGATTGGATCACGAGAAGCTATGCAGGGAATTTCCCACACAAGCCTAGAGGCAATATAAGGGAGAAAAGATACAATGGTGTATATATTGCAACAAAGAACAATATTTCAAACATAGTTTGTGGTCAGCAAAATAGAAAAGGAAAAATTCACCATAGATTATGAAGGGAAGAAGATATGCTCAATACAGGAAGCTTGAGAAGTAGGAAAAATGCCTTTCTTGTTCCTTGGGAGTTAGGAGACTACAGAGGAAGCCAGGTATCTTTGGGCATGGACTGTGAAAATAAAGAATATCTACATCTGTTGTGGATTTCCTGATAAATGCTTTACTGCTAAGATTCTAACTTGAAAACTAAACCAATGGAAAAGAAATATTAAGGAGGAGATGAAATGGATGAAAGAGTTAGTTTGTACGAAGGTTAGGCACATGAAGAAATGAAGCAAAAGACAGATGAGCAGGACACAAAATGTCGATGAACTGTGCATAGGATAATTTTTTTTTATAAAAACATCCAGGCTCAGTGGAGGGGCGTCTGGGAGGACTTCCAAAAAATGATCCAGCAAATTCTGAAACCTTGATGATTTCTGGAAGGGTTTCATATTGGTACTTTCACTAATATATTTTCATCTAGTAGTTTTGTCCCTGTCTAGCCAGTTTTCTTTGTATCTGTATTTTGCTAGTTAGATGCTTATATCTGTGTGCAATACTGAGTCGTTGGCATAGCAATTAGGATAATATTAGTCTGTTAGATACAGTTTAATCACAATAAAAAGACTGAATAGAAGAATTTGGGGGTTTATTTGTAAATTAGTTAATCAACTGAATAGAAAATTGTCCATGCAATTACAGTCCCCTGGTTTTATTTGTAAATTATCTATTAGGATAAAAACAAAATATAAGAATTTCATTGTAATTGTAGAACCTAGCTTTGCATTTGTAAATTTGCTATTTTTTACTATAACTTAAAAAAAAAAATGGTGAATACCTTTTTAAGACATTAGTGGAATTGAGGAGCATTACATTTCATTTACAATAAATACAACCAAGCTTTCAATATTCCTCATATCAAAGTTCAAAACCATGACGTTTGTTGTCATAATGAAATTTATTAAAATAAAATGTAATTACAAATAATGCTTTTGAAATCCACCTCTCTTTGCACAGCTGAGAATTCTTCATTTGAGATTTATAATGGTTCTCTATGTAGTTCTTGGCAGCAGATATTTTCTATTTAGTGATGTTTCAGGGAGCTTCGTCATTTCTTTACCTTTTTCACCTTCTTTTATTTTTTTCCAATGCAGCTTTATGTTTGTCTGATTGAGATGAAACTAGTGTTTTGTGGCTTCCATTTCTATATATATGACTAAACACTTAAAAATAAAATCTTATATTAACAAGGAGGTTATTAATTTTGAAGTCAAAATACCAAAAAAGTCAAAATACTACTTACAATCTCCATTTCCACGGACCTCATACCCTGTAACACTCTGTTTCCCCCAGTCTGTAAAAATAACTATATTGGCCAAGAACTATGGCAAACTCAAAGATGTGAATGTTTGATTGGACGGGCCATTGTATAAAAGGTCGATGAATGTAAATTATGTTATAAATATGTGTTGCATGATTGTTGGGAGGGGGATGTGCTGAAAGAGACCATGATAGCTAATGGAAGGTGGTGGAAGGGACCTGGAATGGTGTCATTAAGTTCCACCAAACCAATATCGTACTAGTCTTTACTTGCTCAAAGACCAAAGCAACTCTCTGACCTTGGAATGAATTACCTGCCAGGATGGTAGGTGGGGAGGCTCCTCAAGAGTTAATGAGGGGATGGGGGTGAACCGCCCATCCGTAGAAGCTCTCAAACCTGACCACAGACAGGGGGAATTCGCGCCACACACAATCTTGTAGAACAAGGTAAGAAAGGAAGTGTGGGGATAAGGGGGAGAGGACGCGCGACAGGGAGCGCGGAAGAGAAAATGGAAGGAACTCTGGAAATACAGAGAGTCTTGAACAGTGGAGAAGGGGGAGAAAACCTTCGTTATTGACTTCCGTTGAGCTAGAAGTAGGAGACGAAATCTCCAAGCATCGTGGTCTAGCTCGGGGGTGGCTAGTGGAAAATCTGTCTGGATTCACTGAGTCTACGGTTGGGTGGAAACGAGCACCCCTCTTAGCAGTCGCATCACGTTTGGTGTTTTCTGATAAGTGTTATGTCTTGTATTTTGAATTGCATATCCCGAATGCATGCTCATGTTTTATATGCTCATAAATGGTTTCTGTATAGAAGTGTTTGCCTTGTGTTTTGATTTGAAGTAATGGATGCATGCTTATACTTGTATAATCATAATCAATTTATGTATAGAATGAATAAGTTCAGAATACGAATCTGTTCCCTTGGGAATTGTCCCATATACTTGACTCACGCTATGCCCTGGTTTAATTTCCCGAAGGCACCTTCTCCCGGGAGGTTTCCTCGCACTCCAGAGCTGGAGTGAGTCCCTTGAAAGGACTACCATGATAGTAAACCCACGAGTTTACTTTGCCCTTACTACGAAGTTTATAGCTTGGTGAATTAGGAAGGATTTTTAGTCAGGTCACCAAGCCTAGGGATAATTTACCCAAGAGCCCTCAGAAGGACCTGTCAGATCTCTATTGCCTGTCGACCTTAACCTTTGCATCGGCAGGAGAGTGGATTTGGAAACGTCCTAAAAGTCCCGAAGTATTCGAAGCCATCCATCGGCACAGGACACGTGGCAGCCGGGTAGCATTTTGCTAACCCGCGACTTGGAGCGGTCAAAGGGTAGGATTGCACGATCTCACGATTTGCAAAATCGCGAAGTGATCATGGTCGTTGATCCAGAAGTGATCTGGACCATCAGTTTAGTATGAATAGGTTTCATCATTTCGGCGTTTCGGCACCCGAGAAACCAAAGGGCGATACCCTCATCTTCGCAAGCCACGAAGTCCCGGTATGCGAAACTCCGAATCAGTTTAGTATGAATAGGTTTCGGCATTTCGACATTTCTGCACCCAGGAAACCAAAGGGTGATACCCCTTGTCTTCGCAAGTCGCGAAGTCCTAGTTTGCGAAACTCTAAATCAGTTTAGTGTGAATAGATTTTGGCATTTTGGCATTTCATCACCTGGGAAACCAAAGGGAGATACCCCTCGTCTTCGCATGCCGCGAAGTCCCAGTATGCAAAACTCCGAATCAGTTTAGTATGAATAGGTTTCGGCATTTCAGCGTTTCGGCACCCGGGAAACCAAAGGGCGATACCCCTTATCTTCTCAAGTCACGAAGTCCCGATCTGCGAAACTCCGAATCAGTTTAGTGTGAATAGATTTCGGCATTTCGGTGTTTCGGCACCCGGGAAACCAAAGGGAGATACCCCTCGTCTTCGCAAGCCGCGAAGTCTAGGTATGCGAAACTCCGAATCAATTTAGTATGAATAGGTTTCGGCATTTCAGTGTTTCAGCACCCGAGAAACCAAAGGGCGATACCCCTTGTCTTCGCAAGTCGTGAAGTCTCGGTCTGCAAAACTCTGAATCAGTTTAGTGTGAATAGGTTTCGGAATTTCGGTGTTTCGACACCCGAGAAACCAAAGGGCAAGACCCCTCGTCTTTGCCAGTCGCGAAATCTCGGTACATGAAACCCCGATGCGCTTGGAGGATGAGCCCTAGGTCACAAGACAGGGTCACGTGGTAGAAAAGAGGAGTCCCGAAAGGATCTGGACCATCCATCGAAGGAGACACGTGGTGAGCGGTTAGAGTTCGGGGAAAGCTTTGAAATCTCGTGAGTCATTGGATCTCGTACAAGAACTCACGTATTGGGTTTCGGGGTTCGAAGAATCGAAATACTCGACTCTCTTGCATTTCAAACTCGCGATACGGTCATGACCATCGGATCAGGGGGAGATTCGTAGCCGTCGATCTCAACGAAGGTACGATTTCGGGTTTCAGGGTTTGAAGAGTCGAAGGACTTTACTCTCGGGTATCGCTAAGTCGTGAATTGCGAAAGGGGCCTCTTGGCTTGGCCCAGGGTCATAACCGATGATCACATGGAGGTGAAGCCCGCGCTTGGTGCTTGAGTTGTACACGATGGGTTTTCAATGAAAGAACCGGTGGATTGGTTTAGTGAAGGTTCCGACAGGAAGAGTTATCCTGTGCTAGGATCTCGTAGGAACTCGGGGATTCTGTCCCTCGAGAAAAAGGAGGAAAAGGCGAAAAATCTATTATGTCGTAGTGGGTATGTTACATACCCTACCCCCCTCTGGATTTGAACTTGTGACCTCTTAGGAGGAAACACATGTTCTTAACCATTAGGCCCACTAAGGATGTATATCACTTTCGCAAAAATATATGCCTTGGGTATAAATATGATCTTTAATTAGAATTAAGTTTTTATTTCCTAAGTAATATGAGGGAAGTTTTCATATTAATATTAATTGGAATAATAAAAATATTGCAATTAAAATAATCTTATTTGAAGTTTGTTCACTATTTTGATCTTACAATAATTCTCAAATGGGTGAAAATTTGTACATTTTGAAAATAAAGAGAGTAAATTCAATGTATTCTATGGTAAATTCTAAAATCATATAATTAAACCCACTCAGTTCCTATTTTCCCAACCCCAAAACACAATAAGACTCTAGGGTCACAAAGGATACCTAGGTAAACATCAAATGCAGAGGTTGTGAAGAGATTTCTAACAACATGCACCCACAACTCAAAGTAGCAAAGAGACCATAGCCATTGGCAACAAAAGGAACTTAATTTATCCCAATCCTTTTTGTAATTCTTTTGACTCCATACATTGTTACACAATTGAAGGTAAATAAAACTGTTCCCACCAAATCTTCCACATATTGTATTGAATTCCGTGAGGAGGATGCTAAAATGAGCACAAATTGCAGCTTTAAGAAGCAAAATAAACATAAATCCGGCAATGAAGTTCACAAAATAAAAGAAAAATTACTCTATTGTATCATCACAGGGTCATTCACTTTCCACTATTATGTTATTTTCCCATAATTGATGGGAAAAAGTTCAATTTGATGAGTTGAAAGAAATCCTAACAATGTCGAGGTGAACAATTGTTGAGAGAGTTGGCTCTTGGATTTTCTCCATTGTCGGGAGAAAAGGAAAAATGTACAAATAAGTGAGAGAGACTAACGGAGTTTTGGTTCTACTATATTAAGAATTCAATGGATGCTAGCTAACGGATTTTTTTTTCATTTGCAAATCAATGACAAAATTTTCTTCAATCAAATAGAATCCTCTACCCGCAATTTTTTTTTTTTTCATTTTTTTATTTTGTAATGCCCCCAGGCTATAGAATTCTTTTTTGGTGAAGAATCGATGAATGTGAGGTTTCTGTATCCAAAAGCACATGTGAGTTATCAAGATATTTAAATCCCAAATATGAGGATAACAACACCTCTCCCCAATGCATTCACCATGAGACATGTGTTTTTTGGTATGCACTTTCCCTCTACCTTACACATCTTCATTTCCATCTGAGGCGGGTGGAGGGGGTTGGTGGATTGTATCCTGGAGGTCTCTTTCACAACTAGTTCCACAAAGGGGGAAAAAACAAAGTCACATAAGAGGGGGAAGACAAGCGAGCGGGGGAATGGATTTGAAAGAGGATTGAGGTGCTCATTAGAGGGGGGGATGATGGCATGTCATGTAGGTGTTGCACTGTATTGAAAGCAGGTTGGTGGAGGACTAACAAAGGGAGTAGTCGATGTTGTTTCCAATTTTTGGTGCCCTCAATGCAGTGACATGATGGTGGGGATTTGGACGATGAAATAAAGCTAACAGAGAAAATAAGGTCAAATAACATCGATGATATGAAGTTACTGAAGGTCGTCGTCAAGGGAGCCAACAAAATATGATACTCGACAAAGATGCACAAACCTCTACTCCCTTGATAAATGATAAATCCTCATCAAATGTTCGAAACTTCAAACCCATAAGATCCTTTTTTCTCAAGTGCGCAGTCGAGACGATTAAAAAACCAAAATATCCTACCTCTTGCTGGGGACGTGGATGCTTGTCAAGTGCTTCGGTTAAATCTATCGTTGGAGTATTTACCGTTGTATTAAACACTAATTCATCTTCACATGTGATTGTCTAAACACAACGGTTTGCGGATAAAAGAAATAAGAGGATTACGAGGGAGGAAGAAATAGGTTGTGAAGGAAGCGAACTCTAGTTGAGGTGAGATTGGAAGGAAAGCACCAGGAGGAGTTGGACCGGATGATGTGAAATTGGATGAAGCATTACTAAAGAGAGGCACCAGGAGGACCTGAGATTGATGGCATGAAATTGGATCAAATTGGACGAAGCACTATTGAGATATTACTAGAATGATTATATGAAGTGTTGCAGCTAAAGAAGGCGATAGGAAGGAGCTGCAACAATGGTGATGCATAGGTGGTGAGTTCTAAGAACAAAGCAAGGAGTAAAATGAAGTCAGATTTAGAGTTAATTGATATCAAATGGTAGGAGACAAGTAAGTTGAAGAAAATTGAGGTTTTTAAAAACCAAGTAGTATGGATGACATGTATTCAGGATACCTAGCAAGCGACAAGTAAGGTGGAAAAAACCAAGATTTTTAAAAACCTAATATGGACGACATATATTCACGATGATTGATATTCAGATATAATTGATGTTAAACAACAATAAATAAAATGAAAGAAAAAGAAACTCTTTTGTGGTGGTGTACAACTATTACAATGCATCATTTATGGAATCATGTGCATGATTATTCATATACTTGCAATATTTGAAAAAAGTCCATATAATTAATGTCCAATGTTAGCTTGTTCTAATCAATGTTCTTCCTCCTATGAACTTCCACTTTATTAATTATCATTAACATTTCAACAATATTTATATTTGCAATGTAATATTTATCTATAAAACTCAATATAATATACTTAAAGTTTAATAGTTTTTTTTCTTTATTAATGAGTTATTGTTGTTCTTCATAGGTTTTGACTTTATTATTTAGTTATTATAAAACAATTAATAAATAATTAAATAAAAAATTATTTTTAAAATTTTAATTAAATAAATATTAATTTTCTAAGTTAATGTAGATGAATTAATGTTTGAAACTTTTATGAATAAAATATAATTTTTTGTAAAAGAGATTAAATAAATAAATGACAACTATTTATTAAAAATTCAAAATTTTCAAAATATGTTTTATTAATTAAAATAATTAACAATATTTATATATTATAAAAGTAATTATATATATATATATATATATATATATAAATTAATAAATATTTATATAATTTTATTGATTTTTAGTTAACAAATATTTATATATATATTAAAAGTAATGATTTTTTTATTCATATATTATACATTATATATAATTTTATTATTTTATTTATTTATTAATGGTTAAATATAAGAGTTCAGTTTTTCAGGTAAAAAATGGGTCTGAATCCGGCCAGATTTTCAAGGGTAGTTTGTGTTTTGCATGGATAAAAGTTCCATGCATTTCAAAACCATACTCAAGGGTTTTTCCCCATTTTAAACCAACCCAGATGCTCATAAAATCGATCAGAATTTTGGATTAGCTGGAAATTTAAAAAAGAACCGAAAAGATAACTAGAGAGTGAAGATTGCTCCCGAGTTAACTCACTCCTTACGTATATAATAATAATAATAATAATCTATTTTTAAGGTCACAGCCAAGCCAACACACCAAATTGCCCTCTGGATTTGAACCTGTGACCTCTTAAGAGGAAACACATGTTCTTAACCATTAGGCCCACTCAGGCTATATAAAACTTATTACAATATCTATTTGTTTTTCATTAAAATTTCTGAAAGGAAAATAATGAGTAACTCTGCCCTTATCTCTCCTTGTTTTTTCCTAATTCAACACGTCATGTAATGTGGACGATGGTAAAAAATACAAGAGACCAGATCCAGATTAACAACTTAGCAAAATCGTGATTGTGCAGTGGTGATTGGAGTTGGTAAGGCCGTATAATAGTCAAAAACATGTAAGTTGGTAACTGTAAATGGTCAAAAACATTTGCGGTTGCACTGGAAATATCTCCACGTGTGGGTCGCTCCTCTAGGTGTTGTCCATCTCCTGTAAATGTTTCCTCCAAAATCATAGCACTACTTGGCTAGCCCCATATATAGAATAACGAAACTGTCAGTGTTCTAATATGTTATTGTTCTGACAAAATGTGTTGCTTGAATTTAGTGCATGCCAAATGTGTTGCTTGGAATTTAGTGCATGCCGAAAAATATATATATATATATATATATATATATATATATATATATATATATAAACTCAAGTCTTAACATCAATTCAAGTTAATTTGACAACCACTTGTGAGTTAGTCATGGTGTTATTTCTACAAGTACTAACTTTGTAGTCTACTTACCTAAGGAGTGAGTAGTATCATAATATTCTCCTTGGGGGATGAAATTCCATCACCATAATAGAATACACACATGTGCATTCTAAGATTTCCTTCATGGGCATATTTTCTTTCTCTTAACCATTATTAAATAGAATTAATGAAATTGACAATACACGCCCACATACAAATATGAGCTCAAGTAGTTGTTAAAATGTAATGTTTAAAAATAGTCATTACTATGACAAGTCTAGTTGTAGCTTGTGGCTAGGGTTTTGACCATAGTCAAGTTCTCCCATAGTCCTAAGATTGAAGTCATGACATGGTTGTAGACCTCAAGGTTCGATTGTGAAACAATGCCATTCCAATCCCTTGTTGTTGTGGTATTAAAGACTGAATTTCATCCTAGATCTAATAATGATTTTTTTGTGAGCAAATTCTCATCAATTTCAAAGGTGAAAATCTACACTGTCTCCTAGGAGTAAGGCCCTACTTTTACAGTGAAATCCCTAATTGGGAAATTTTATAAGTTAGTGGTCAAACCATAGAGTTAATGATCTTTGGTTGGAGGAATGTTGGTTTCCATATTTGATGAAGGGATCATTAAGCTTCTTCCTCTATGGTTGGGCCTTTATTACATTTTGTTCTAGTGCAAGGATGATAGAGAAAATATTTTTTGGAAGGCCCCCAATTTTTGAGGCTTAAGAAGTATGTATATGAATTTTTTGGTGATAGACTTTGACCTAGTAGAAGACATTCCCAAGATGGTCTTAGTGTGGGTTCACCAATTGCACATACCACTCATTTTTTAGGATGACTCGACCTTTCAATATATAGGGAGTACTTTGGAAAATTATTGGACAAAGTGATCCTAGAAGTTTTGTCAAAAATGGTCTAGAGAAAATATTTCCTTAAGCCACTCTGTTGAACATAAACAATTAGTGTCACTTTCCATAAATGATTTATAGACAACTCCCTTTCAAGTGCAACATTTTATCATGAGTATGGTAATTTCTGAAGAGACTATAAAAAAAGCGTCATTTATCCAAGCTCAACGAACAAAAGAACCGATGCAAATAGTGACAACGAGAAGACAACCTTTATTCCTCAAGCCAAATCATTTACTTTGTCTTATTGCACAACAATTTTGAGGTCTTAGGTGAGCTACAGAAAGTTGAAGAAGTAGAGATTGAAGAAGTAGAGATTGAGCCTCTGACGGTCTAAAAAAAGAAAATGGAAGTAAGGATTTGGAGGTGACAAAGAAGAATCGAGATATGCTTTAAAAAAATAAAACTAGGCTAAGAAAACCCCAAATGCCTTCATATGCTAGAGCGATTAAACGTATCAACCCACCACCAATTATGTAATGAAGAAAAAATAGAAAATAATCATGAGATAGAAATTTAGTGGAATAAAGCGTAGGGGTCTGAAAATTTAATAGCCAAGTTTGGATATTCTTTACAAGGTTCTACATCTTAAGTATGTTTTTTTATATAATCAATTTGTTAGATCATACTTACGTAGTTGTGACCATAAAAAAAAACCTTTACGAAGAAAATGTTAGTCCTCCTCCCCAACTTGGCTTGGTAAAGGAATAACAAGATTTTGTTAAGTCAACTTAACCATGTTGTAATAGGTTGTACAAATATGACCATAGCACGCATCGTTTTTAATCAAATATAAAAATATGACCATAGCACCCCTCCTTTTTAATCAAACATAACCGTTATTGTTAAAAAACTAAAATACATTGTTTATTTTTATTTTATTTTTTAGCCTGCGTAGTCTCGTACAACCATCCATACATATATGTGGGGGGCGTTATAGAGCTTAGAGGTATAAGTCATACAAGCCCATGTGACTTGACATTGTGAGTCGAACTCATGCCATATGAACCCACATTACATAAAAAATACTTGAAGAGGCCTAGGGATAGTGTTGTATTCTTGATACATATATTTACGTTGAAAGACATTGGTACTATGAGGAAGCCTTTCATGAGATTTGTTTACCGATACAATTGTAGAATGCCATTTGTTAATAGTTTTGGGTATGTGGTTTCTGAAATTGTTATGTGAGGATTGAGAAATCGTAGCATTAACAACTTGCAAGCTAAAATATTAACTTGTGACTTAGCAAGAACCAAGACATCTCATTTGGGGGCATTTATCTTTCTAGCCTTATCACAATGGGTCTACATGTACAGAATCTACCCCCTTCGGCTTTGAACATATGATCTTTAAATAAAAAACACATGTTCTTAACCATTAGGTTGTTGGAGATATTACACACTCACTTATAATTATTTTCCTAAGTTTTACAGTCCAATGTTGAGAACTCTTCCTTAGATGAGAATATTCTCTCTAGAGAATATTCACCTACAAAATAGGATGTTCCTCTTCAGTTTAGAGTTAGTTACACTTAGTTAGACAAGTGGAAGTCATGACTCAGTTATTTGATGATTGCATAGATCAATTAACTAGGAGTAGGTGGCAGTTCACTCCAATGTTTGGTAGTGAGTGTCTATATCTCTCTAGATCACTACTATGGCGCATTAGTTACCCATGTAGCCGATATCTATTGAAAATTATTCACTCTTTGAGTGTGGAATATAGTTAGTACAATTATTTGTTCTCTCTCTCGTCTTTGTCTTTTCTCATTTTTCTGCAAAATGTGTATGTCCTTTGCTAGCTAGATATTATCTGTGCAGGTTCATCAACATTTACATGGTATCAAAGCCAACGGATTTCTAAGAAAAATGCACACCATACTCTTTTTGCAGTTATTAAAGATTGAAGAACGCGGAAAAGATGGATTAGTCATCGATGATACTTCTCACGCCTCATAACTATTTGGAGTGAAAGCCAAAAATCCCGCTTCAGCTCAGATGTAGAGGCTTGTACCAAATAACTATGCCAATGGAAGTAGATCCTGATTCCGCCAATGAGAAAAATGACTTTCTCAATAGACAAGATATGTCTGTAGGATGTATCTTCCGACCCATTTCTCCTGAAATTCTCCACCAAGTGTATGATGAATCACAAGACTCAACTCCAAATGAACTATGGACCAGATTGGAGGTTCTATTCAGGAATAAAAAAGATTGTGAAGATTGCATGCAAGAGATTGGAAAGATAGAGCTATAAGAGAAACCATAAGAAAATCAAGCCTCTTATTCTGAAGAGTCTTCTACACAAGTATATGCACAAATTTGTGTTCCATTAATTGTAGATGATGTCTACTCCATTTCAGATTTGTTTTTTGAATTTCATGTGGAATATACCATGCATGCCTTTCAGGAGTCACATGCATACACTTTTCCATGCACCATGCATGTATCTTAGAAGCAACATGCATGCGCCATGCATGCATCTCAGAAACCAAAAAGGGGGTTGTGCACATCAGATTCAATTATGATATTTTATAAGAATAAAATGCAAAAACAAATTGGATATTTGAATTCTTCTCGGAAAAATACCCATTTAAAAAAAATAAAATCATTCGAAACGAAGTTCAAGAAGTGAAGTTATGATCATTTTAAAATCAACAAAAATTTAGCGTTTTTCCGAAAATGGCCGCATGGTTTTCAAAATTTCATCCAAAATTTATTTGGATATTTTTCATTACAAGAAGAGAAAGTGGATATGTGTGGACATCTCAATGGTGCATCTACTTCATCATATCCGTGCAGACATCTACATCTTCAACGAGCACAAACTTGCACAGTTGTGAAGTCTTCTTGGAGTGAAGGACATGGTTGCTTAGCAACTGCTTTTTGTTCCTTCTCATTTTTTTTATGCATTGTAATTTGAGGGGGGTTTTCCCATGAGGTTTTCCCTATTTCCTCATTTGTTTTCAGTGTCCCATTCTTATATGCATTGTGCAATGGGTACCTAACATGGCCTTGGTTGTCGGGACCCATTCATCATGTACACCCTAGTAGTGTTCAGGGGGGTGTTGGAGATATTACACACTGACCTATAATTATTTTCCTAAGTTTTACAGTCCAATGTTGAGAAATCTTCCTTAGATGAGAATATTCTTTCTAGAGAATATTCCCCTACAAAATAGGATGTTCCTCTTCAGTTTAGAGTCAGTTACACTCAATTACACTTAGTTAGACTAGTGGAAGTCGTGATTCAGTTAACTAATGATTGCATGGATCAATTAACTATGATTAGGTGGCAGTTCACTCCAATTTCTGTCAGTGAGTGTCTACATCTCTCTAGATCACTACTATGGTGCATTAGTTACTCATGTAGCCTATATCTATTGTAAATTATTCACTCTTTGAGTGTGGAATATAGTTAGTACAATGATTTGTTCTCTCTCTCTCTCCTGTTTTCGCCTTTTCTCATTTTTTTGCAAACTTTGTATGTCCTTTTCTATATAGATCTTATCTATGCAGGTTCATCCACATTTACAATACCATGCAAATGTAAAAATGGATCTCGGTGCTTGCATTGATTAATGACATGAGATGTGATTTTTATGGTTTCTGAATAATCAAAATAGGATCCGTTGAACAATGATATTGACACAAACAACTATCATTTTCCATATGCACTTTGACATTACTACTATGACAATTGTTGGAATTAGTTTAAGTAAATGATAATTCATGCAATATAATGTAAAGTGAGTGAACTTAAAGTAATTGTTTTGCGTAAATTTCCACTCATACACGAACAAATTATTGGCATTCGCATTGTTGCTTATTGTTGGCCAAAATTTGGTCACCTATATGTTCCCTCTCTTGTAATAATAATAATAATAATAATAAATATATTGGAAGATGGATATTTTTGAACTATTATGTGTTCATTGCATAGCCCTCAGTATCAACTTCACCATGCATTTCGTAGAATCAAAATCTGAGTCTGCATGACCAAGCTATGCACACCTCTATCTAGAAGTCCAATGGAGGTATTACAAGAAGAAATGTGAAAAAAGTTCTAAGTGACATGTTCTCTCCTCCCTTTTCCCTTCACCTCTACTCAGTTCTCTCATTTTATACTTAGTCGTTTTTCCCATTGTCTCATTACTTTCATATTCCCCTTACCATTTTCCACACTTAGCCATTTTTCCTTATTCCTTTCCACATTCACATTTATTTCCCCTTTCCTTTATTTTCCCATTTCTTTTTATTTTCCTTTCCATTTTCATTATCCCATTTTTCCATTTATTTCCTTTTCCTTTTTTCCTTTCCTAAATTTCAGGTAATTCTTTTTTTTCCCATATATTTATTTTCATTTTTCATATTTTCCATATTTCTTTCCATATTTTCACGTGATCCATTATATACTTTCCAGACTTAGTCTTATTTACTATGGCTTACCGTAGGTTTGCGGGTTGGTGATATTTCCTAAGAGTATGTTTTTATCTCCGCTACCCTCACAATGCACTTTGACTTCCACCACCTTCATAATGCACACAACTCTTTTTACTATTCTTTACTATGTAACTTCTCCAACACTTAGCCAAATATATGAGTTACCGCGGGTTCACGGGTTCGCGGGTTGGTGAGGGTGGTGATTTCCTCACCTACCTCTCGTAAACCCGCCATATTATTCTAATAATATTTTTCCTATACTAAGTTCTATGAGGAATATCTCCAAGTGACAGATGGAAACTAATTAATGGAAACATGTGGCAACATACAAAAAAGTGACACATGGCGTGATTTTATTGGATGACATATGGAAAATTCTTATTGGAAGATTGTTTTCCTACCGAGTGATGACATGTGGAAACATTTGGTTGGGTGACTCATCGTTGCTGACTAGGCACATTGGTGGTTGAATGGGCATGCAAAATTATTATTATATTCAACAATTTTACAAGGGTCGAATCCTCCAAGCTCCATAATCTTCTCTCTTCTTTATTTCTTGTCAAGTGTATGTTACACTTAACATTATATACCACTAAGACTCTTTTATTCCCATACATATGGGATACGAATAATGAAGAAAAGTCAAAATTAAACAAAGGAGGTCGAAATTAAATCAAGGGTCCACATTTACCAGTCAAACTTGATCGACGGTGGTTGAGTCACGATCTTGCAAAGGCTAGATATTGAGCTCCCGACCTCCGTTTGAAAAAAAAATTATACTGTTGCAAAGGTATTTCAATGTAGAAAATGGTGGTATAGGTTTCAAGTGTTGAAAGTTGATACATTTTTCTCATACATTAAAATATTAGTCAACTGCATATTTTTAATGGGCATGCGTGATAGCTCAACTTCACAAGCTCGTATCTTGAGATCTGGGAGACAGATCTGGGAAAACTTTGTATCGTTGGAAATCTGAGACGATGAAGAGAACATCATAAGTGGTTTAAATAGTTTAAAAATTGGTTTTCACTTTCATAAAATTAAATTACAGCTATCCTATTTTAATGGGGAATTAATTAAATTGTGAAAATAAAAGTTTATTTAAAAACTTTTATTAAAAAGGGAAAAAAACAGTTGAGACGGTTCCTGTAACCGTCGATGAAGACAATAAAAGGACAACAAAAATCAAGTTAAGAGATGAGAGACCATCGTAGTAAGTTTACGCTGGTCACATCTTTTCTTTCTTTATCAAGTCCTTCATCCATTTATTCCACCTCTTTCACTAGAAAGGTTTAACTGAAAACTGATAACTTCTTTTTTCTTCTTACCAGTTCTTGTTGTGTATATTCAACAATTTTCCAAGGGTCAAATCCTCCAAGCTCCATAATCTTCTCTCTTCTTTATTTCTTGTCAAGTGTACGTTACACTTAACATTATATACCACTAAGACTCTTTTATTCCCATACATGTGGGATACGAATAAAACCTTCATTCTTGTGTATATTTGTTTTATGGTCCACTGGATCCCCAATTCTAGTCTTTAATACAAACACATTTTAAATTTCAAAGAATATGCAACAGACTATATATTTTTTAGAAATATCAAGAGAGCTATTTCAGGAACAATCTCAATTGTGCCTTGTAACCCATAGTTTTGATTACAAAGTATTTGAGGTTGATCTATCATTATCTTTATTTGAGCTTCCCATGTTCATTATGTTAAAGTTCTCTTATGCATGCAGACAATCTTCTTTTTATTTTTATGTGATTATAAATCTTTAGTTTAACTATGATGGATGTGAGGAAATTTTGTCTATCTTTTTAAATGTATGAAGTGTGTGGTTCCTGGTCATTTCTCAAGATATTTATTTAAAAGAAAAACAAAAATTTATCTTTCATTCTATTTTTTATATTTCTTTGATTACCAAGACAAACTTTTTCAAAATCCCATATTCTGAATATTTAGAGTCCCGAGAAAATCTTAAAGAGGAGTACCACCTCTATAAAAACACAGGGATATTTACATCCTCACGAGGTTGTCATTTTGGTCCTAACGGATCCAAGCATCAACACTTATGTCTTGGTTGTTCTCATAAAACATTGTGATATGCATGCAAAAAGCCCTAAAATCCTTAAATCGAAAATACTGCCAGATCTGCAATCCCCATTTGAAGAATGATTTATTGGTGGCGTTCTTTCACATTGTGATCAATCTGATTCCACAACTATAATCTCAATAACTGAAAATTGCAATCTTAAGGTCTTTTTGATGTCTTTAAATGAACTAAAAACCTTAAAGTTGCAATTTGAGAAACAAATATAGGGATTTTAACAATTAATCATTTCTCAACATCTTAGGGAAGTCATTAAAAATGGAGAGTTTTGTGTGCCACTTATCACGCTCCTTACACAACACTTTTCCTTCTTCTTCGAAGGTTAAAATACCTATCATAACTTAGTTTTCATCCGACAACGAGGACAACCATCGCTTGTTTCTATCCACAAATGCAAGTTAACTCACCATCGTTATTTAAGGACAACCATGCCACCTAAAATAACCCATTGGTGGTCCATAAANATGCCTTTGGGTCTTGGGTCATTAACTTGTTTCCTTATGTTTGAGGAAGACGAGTTCTTAGCCAATCAAAAGTAGTTTTAGGTCTCAATCCAAGACCAAAAGGCAATTTCAACCTAGATAGTATTTGCAAGAATGCTAATGTCCCTTGTGGTCATGATTAAAGCTAACTCTAGGGAGATCATGTTATATTTGTATCATTCACCCTTAATCCCATATATGAGGTCATATACTACTCGGGTTGCAAATTAACCTCTTACCCAAAAAAATATACTTCTTTTTTTCATATAATATTTCAATTTAAATAATATAAAATATTAACCAATTAAATAATAACTAACAAATATTAAATTGATATTACGATACGCTCGATGGACTTAGAAAATTAATCTTAAATTCTTTCATACAAACAAGTAACTATCTTAAAAACCTACAAAAAAATATCTATGTGAGAAAACCTCAGAAGCAAGCACTGTTCATTCTCATGACATATTGTTGCTTCAAAAGCGACTTGGACGTTACTAAAATTTTGTGTACTTTGTAATGAAGAAAGTGTGCCCTAGTATTATGAATGAAAAAATAGAAGAATAGAATCACTACTATAAATCATTCCATATGTGTGCCACATGATATGTAATGCTTTATAAATTTATTGTACTATGTGCAACCATGTCCCATGTTAAACTAGCTTTGAGCAATTCCAAATTCCGAAGAATGCAATGGATGTTTCTGTACAAATAAGTAACTCTTATAATTATATGCACACACACACACACACACACACATGACTTTCTTACAGGGAAGAAGGCCATCTTGCATTAGCAGTAGAATTTCACCATTGCAACTAACAAGTAATTTCACCCCTGCAACTAACATCGTTACATCAATGATAATGCAATTTATTAAATAGATATCTTGAATGAAAAATGTGTCCATGCAACGTGGGGCAAGTTGATTAATTGCCAAGGAGATGATAACATGCTTGTATATCCTATGAAATTAATGAAACCCACATAAAACATGCATTCTGATACATGTTTCTTCATTAATACTATATGTATTATTATTATTTTCCCTTCTCTCAAGCATATGCTATGCATTAAAACTGTGTTTGTCAGGCCATGAAATCCTCTATTACTGGGAAGAATTGAGCTTACAATGTCTAGGTCTTTACATCTTCCTCCCATGTTTTAACCCCACCTCGACCAACATGGCAATATGGGGTCGAATCCCCTCCAAATCATTTTACTACATTCTTGGAGTACTTGTTTTGAATTCTAGTGTGAGAAACAAGGACCCAAGGGTCAAATAAGCAACTACTCGTGCTCATGTTCCCCATGGATCCCAAAGAAGAAGAGGTTTCCATTTTTTGATGCATAGATATATAAGATTTTATCTATGGAATGGGAAAGCACAAGCTACCATAAAGTTTGAATGAATAGAGCAATACAGACCATATTGTAAGCCTTAAACTTAACTCAATTGTGCATTCAAACATATTAATGGGTGTGCAATAAAGTCAATCCTTGACTTTATTTTGCACCTGTCGATTGTTAGAGCATATTTCCCATCTCCTTATCCTTAATCTCTCACCTAGTTCATCTATAGCTTGGTCACATGATGCTATTGGTCAAAATTTGACTAATTTTGACTAAGTGAGTCATAAGAGTGCTCCATCCCTAGATTTAAGGGAAAATCTACTTAAGATAAAAGTGGAATTTACCAATGGTGGTTTACGAATCCATGGTTTTGGCAACCCATGGCATTTCTATTATTAGCCATTGGAGTCACTATTCCCACCTTTTCCTTGATTTTAAGATCCTATTTCCTAGTTTTAGGATTCTATTTTGTATATTTGAGTTCCTAGATTTATTTTAGGAACCTTATCCCTAGATTCAAAGAGGGAAGACACTTCACTTAACTATTTTTAGTTATTTTCTATTTTGTATGATCTATTCATGGATTAGATCCCTATTTTTAGGCAACTGAGTCACCACTTGACATCCTGGGGTAGTTAACTCACTATTGAGAGATTGTATGGTTAAATAAGGGAATTTAAGCTTTGAGTTTAAGTCAAACTAGGTTCTCATGCACCATGCATTATGAAAATTCGAATTTCCTCTATTATGATTCAAATTTCTTGTATATACTCACATTGTTGGTTAATGATAATCAAGTATTTATTTTGTACTTCAAGAGATAATCTTCTCTTCTTTATTTCTTTCTTGCAAATTGCTATGAATATTGTTATTCTTTAGGTTTCTAGATCTCTTTGATCTCCTTGCATGTGATCGTGAATTATTACATGGTATCAGAGCATGTTGGAATCTAGGATATTGAATACGTTTTTGCAAGAATAAGACACATCCAGATCAACCACGACAACTATAATGGATCAACCTCGAACGATAATCCTCACTCCATTCAATTACTTTGAATGGAAGTCACAAATGGTCATTCTCCTACGAAGTAAAGGATTGTACATGATTACAATGGGAACAAAGACTGAACCAAATTCTGCAGTGGAGAAAGAAAAATGGTTTAATAGGTTGGATGAATCCTTTGGGTTGTTGTGCCTCTCAGTTTCTCCCAATCTTCTATTTCACATCGAAAGTACTACTACTCCTAACAATGATTGGACCACATTGGAAGGACTTTTTGGGAAGCAAGATGCACTCATAGGTCACCAATTGGATAGTGAGCTCGAGTAACTTCGACACTATTTATGAATTCTTCACACAATTCAAATAATTTTTTACCAATATCAAGCTATGTGGGATAGATAAGAAACAATATTAGCTCATTCATTTCAGTCTATAAAAAATGGGTCATGAATTCTCAGTGTTTGTATCTACTTTTCATGCTACAAAACTAGAAATGGGAGCTTCCTGGAAGATGCCTCACATGGATTCTTTTGTTGATTCTCTCACTTGTGAGAAAGATAAACTTTCTCAAATGGGTGCCCTCAGGTCATCAAAGGAGCATGCAATTGTAGCAAATGAGAAATTTAGCAGCAAATTCAAACAAAGATTCAAATGCGATAAATGTTAGACCATCAAACATTGATGGTTCATGACACATCTCCTGGGTTTAGTCGGTTAAGCGGTTGACCTACATATGGATACAGTCGATCGAGTGATATACCAACACACTACATCAGTCAGTTGAGTAGTCGATGTTCCTGTTGGTCGGACAGTTGACCAATAGTCGAAGATATTCATGCGGTGGATTGATCGTCCCAACAATTGACTATGAGTTGGATGTACAGGAGGTCATGTCGAGTATCCTTATTGAGCCGACTCGACAATGCAGATTTGGTGGAGTCAACTCTAAAAATTGACGGTTACATGTAGACAATATATTTCAGATTTTATGGAAGTTGGTTAGATCTTGAGGCTATAAATAACAGAACCCTTGGGTCATTATCATCATGGTTATCAAGTGATGAAGATCCAATATACATTGTGATGTTTTAATCATAGTGTGCTTTGGTTAAAGTGTTGTAACGATGTCTTTAGACACCACCTCCATCTTCAAGATTTTTTTCTCCTCTTCAATTAACTTCAATAGTATCTTTTCTGTGTCATGTCATGTTCCATACTATTCCCCAACATGGTATCAAAGCTAATGTTTTAAAACCTCGACCTATTATCTACAAACCTTGTTGAGTCATATATGTTGTGTGATTGAATCTGGGCCAATGGTGTGCTGATTGGAACTCATTGAAACATACCAGTTTTTGTCTAGATATCAAAGATGGATTTGAAGATTGATCTTGTTGTTCTGAAAGGATCTAATGGGAACCAGATATGGAAACCCTACTGAAGAGAAAAATATTGTGGCAATATACAAAGGTTGTGATTCTAGATCCAACAAACAACTAAGAAAATTTTGTTGTTGATGGAAAGAAGGATGAGGATGTAGGGATCATCAAGAACTATATCTCACGAGAGATTCAATTTCACCTCAATGGAATCGAATGCCCTCATCTATTCTGGAAGAATCTGAAGTCATTGTTTGATCGAGTCGACAAGAGCCACATCATGCAGTTGTAGAAATAGTTGATCTCTCTCAATCCTCATTCTTTTGATAGAATGGAGGACAATTTGGTGTATGTCAAAGAAATCTAGTTGAAATTGGGCAAATGTGGAAAGAACTGTTGGGTTTGTATATTCTTTGCAGTGAAGGTTGAAGTCAAGGTAGATCGACAACAAGTCAAAGATCAACGTTAATCAACCGATTAAAATTGAAGTCGAAGGTCGAGGAAGCTCTACATGGTAAAGGCATCGACATCAAGTCGAAGAGGTCAACCGACATGAAGTCGACAGAAGGAGGTGTGGTGAATGAATGAAGACCGAATGAACGATGATTGGTAGTCGACTAGTAATACGAATTGGAGTTGACTGTAACAAAATCTTGAGATTCACGAGATTTGTAGCCAATGATATGCATGGATCTGTAACCGTTTTTGGGCTCCAAGTCTTTAGGTTTTTTCCTATTGTAAAGCCTATAAAGAGGCGTATTGTAAGGTCGTAAAGGCTAATGCATGAATGCATAAATCATAGGATAGCCAGTCTTTAGAGAAATATTTAGATGTAGGTTGTTGGTCATGCAGATGTAATTCAGAATGGCTACATGGTTGTTCTTGCGCAAGAAAGAGGGTATGATGTCGATTGTGTCTGAGGTGTGGACTAAGGTTAGACATGTAATATTTTATTTAGATTGAATAAGACAAGAAGAGAGGAAAATTCTCAAGGAATGTTGGTTTTCCTGGTTAGGTTTTCCAGGGTAAAATATCTATGTAATATGTGATTGCTTTGTCATTCACGTTCTTGATTAAATTCTTCTCCTCCTCTTCTAGGTTTAGTGTGGAAGTGTTCCTCATTTCCTGACAAGTGGTATTAGAGTGAAGTTCATCTCTGACAAGTGGTATCAGATCTATGTTATGCTTTGACATGTGTATCAGATCTTGATTTACCAATATTGAATCTGAGAGCTAAAACCTAGGTATAGTAAGAGTTGTAAGTCATCAATTGTGTTCAAGATCGTGGTAAAGAATGGCTAGCAATTCAAGAATAGAGATAAAAAAATTCAATTGCCAGAATTTTTTTCTTTGGAAGCTTAAAATGGAAGATCTTCTTGTAGATCGAGAACAATGGACAATGGTTTGTCCAGGTACCTAGTCGACAAGCATGTCGACGAAAGAATGAGAGAAACTCGAAATAAGAGAAATAAGTATGATTCATCTTTGTCTTGCAGATTTGATACTGCTGAATGTCTTAGGTGAAGATTCGGCCAAGAAAATGTGGGACAAGATGGGAAGCTTAAACCAGTCGAAATATCTAGTAAATAAATTGTTTCTCAGAAAGAAACTGTATCTTATGAGAATGAGTGATGGGAGTTCGATGAATGAGAATTTAAATGTGTTTAACACCATTTTAAGCCAGTTATCGTTTGTGGATATTAAAATCACCGAGGAGGAGAAGTGTATAAGCCTATTATGTTCTTTTCCAGACTCCTGAGACAACTTAGTCATGTCTGTAGGGAGTAATACAACCACACTAGCACTAGAAGATGTGGTTGCTTCTCTGCTATCATAGGAAATGAGAAGAAAGAACATGGAAGGATCGACCAAAGATTCTTTAGTGGTGAGAGGTCGATTGTTTGAAAGAGATAAAGGAAAATTCTCTAGTAGAAATTATAAGTCGAAGGGTATATCTAAATCCCTAGTTCAGTCGACAAGAAGATGATGGAAATGCGGTAAATCTGGGAATTACAAAAAGGACTGTAAGTCGACAGTGATGGAATTTAGTATGTGATCCAACGAGAAGAAGTCAAATGAGATACAGACAACCCCAGATAAGGGAGGTGATGTGTACCTTGCCTCGACTAGTACACAGTTAGATTAAGGTGTTTGGTCGATCGAATCAGGAGCATCCTATCATATTACACCATATAGAGAATGATGCTTCGAGTATGAACAATATGATGGAGGTGATGTGCTCTTGGGGGACGAATTGACATTCACAATTTTTGGACGAGGAAGAGTTTGACTGATACTGAAGGATGGGAGGAAAAGAACCCTTCGAGGTGTACTACACATTCCAGGTTTGGAAAGAAATCTAATATCTATCAGTAAGATGAGTGATGCTAGGGTACACACTCTGATTTGGAAGCGTTCATGCAAGATGGTCAGAGGTGCGATGGTCTTAATGAAAGGAGTTCATATTGGAACCCTATACAAGTTATTATGGAATGTCGGCTCGACTTGATGAAACAACATCGTTGCTTTTGAAGTCTACTCAAATTTGACTCAACTCGACCTGACTTGGTCTGATTTGGTACAAAACAACTTGACAAGACATGATAAAATCGACCCAACCATGCTATGGCATGAGAGGATGGGACACATTAGAGAAAAAAGACTTCGAGCTATGCACATAAAAGGTATGGTTGAATTGTTTCCTAAATGTGGTTTATAAGTCGACTTTTGTGAACATTGTATATATGGAAAGCAAAGTCGGGTGAAGTTTCCATCTAGAGCGGCAAGGGAAAATGGGATTCTAGAATTAGTGCATAGTGATGTGTTTGGCCCAGTTTTAGTGCCTTCACTTGGTGGATCCATGTATTATGTCTCCTTCATAGATGATTTTTCCAGGAAGACATGGATATATTTCCTAAGGAATAAATTAGAGGTTTTCGAGAAATTTAAAGAGATTAAAGATCTTGTAGAAAACCAGATAGATAAGAAGATAAGGTGATGAGAACTAACAATGGTGGTGAATTATGTGGAAAAGAATTTGATAATTTATGTAAGCAGTGTGGCATAGCACACCAAAATACCACACCATATACCCCACAAAAAAATGGATTTGCGGAGAGAATGAACATAATGTTGATGGAAAAGGCAAGGAGCATGCTCAGTGGTGTTGGGCTCACACAAGGATTCTAGGTAGAGGTAGTCGACACTGCAAGATATCTGGTGAATATGTCTTTTTCATTGGCACTATTCGAAATGAATCCACATGAGGTATGGTCGGGTAAGAATCCTTCGGTTTCACATCTCAAAGTATTTAGCTATGATGCATTTGTGCATGTTCCCAAGGAAAATAGTAGCAAGCTGGAAAAGAAGGCAGTCAAATGTATTTTCATTGGATATAAAGAATGAATGAAAATATATAATCTATGGGATATTGCATGAAGGAGAATAATGTACAGTTGAGATGTGGTCTTTAGAGAAGTCGGAGGTAAGTCTCAACCTGAACAAGTTGTTCATATTGAGAATAATCTTGAGACAATGTGGTTTGAACTGAGGAACAAAGAAGATGATTCAGATGAGTTGACTGAATCTGAGGAAGAGGTGGAACAACATACTCTGGTGGTAAGGATGTCAGAAAGAGTAAGAAAACCAGTCAAAAGGTCCGCCCAACTTGTGTTCCACATTCGTTCTAAGTAACATTGACGATGAGCCTAAGTTGGTCGGTGAGATAGTTGACTCGATAGAGGGTAAAGTATGGAAGGACGCCATGGTCAAAGAGATGGAATCCTTGCACACAAATGAGACATGGGATTTAGTCACCTAGTGGAAGAAATACCATCGATAGCAAATGGGTATTCAAGAATAATATTAATGTCGCACGAAAAGTCGAGAAGTTCAAAGCTCGACTGGTAGCGAAAGGTTATTCCCAAGTTGAGGGATTCAACTTCTATGAGATTTTTTCCCCTGTTGAAAAAATAACTTCCATCAGAGTACTAATGTCTCTAGATGCAACATTCAATATGGAAATAGAACATATGGATATGAAGATATTGTTTCTACATGGGGACCTGGAAGAAGAAATCTACATGAAACAACATGAAGGATTTGTAGTAAATGGAAAGTAGGACTTGGTGTGCAAACTGAAAAGATCCCTCTATGATTTAAAGAAATTACCAAGGATGTGGTACTATAAGTTAGACACATACATCCTTAGTTTGGGATTTGTGAGAAGAAAATTTGATCACTGTATATATTCCAAGGAATAAGGTGGGCGTTTCATATATGTAGCTTTGTATGTCGATGACATGTTGTTGATTGGAAACAACATGGATGAAATAAAGGAGGTGAAGAAGTAGCTATCCTCCAAGTTCGACATGAAGGATATTGGTGCAACTAAATTCATTCTAGGAATTGAGATTAAGAGAAATCGAGCCACTAGAAATCTCTGGTTGAATCAGATGAAGTTTATTGAAACAACTCTGAAACAGTTCAACATGCAGGATTGGAAACAAGTGAAGGTGCCAATTCCTGTGGGATCAAGACTTACTGTTGAACAGTGTCCAAAGACATGGGATGAAATAGAGGACATGGAACATTTTCCCTATGCAAGTGTTGTTGGTAGTCTAATGTATGCGATGGTATGCACTCGACCAGACATTGCCCATGCAGTGGGAGTGTTGAGAAGGTACATGTTGACACCTGGAAAGGAGAATTGGACTACTATCAAGAGAGTATTCAGGTATTTGTGTGGCACAAAGGACTATGCTATATCCTACCAATGAAGACGTGGAGGTGATAGTGGTAAATTAAATGTACATGGCTTTGTCGACACCGACTGGGATGGAGATCTAGATCGACGAAGGTCTACCAACACATATGTCTTCAAGATGTTCAGTGGAGCAATAAGCTGTATGAGTAAGAGACAAGCGGTCATATCCTTGTCAAAAATAGAAGCTAAATACATGGAATCCACTCATGAAAGTGAAGAAGCGATATGGCTACAAAGGATGTGTTCAAGAACCAGGTTTGAGCAGAGAGCTATGAAGGTAAGTTGTGACAATCAAAGCACAATATTTTTGGAAAAGAACTCTGCTTATCATTCAAAGACTAGGCACATTGATGTATAATACCATTTCATAAGAGACATGGTGGAAAGTAACAAGGTGATACTAGAGAAAGTAGACACATTGGAAAACATAGCAGACTCGTTGACCAAGTCTTTGAGTGTTGTGAAGTTCTCTTGGTGCAGAGAGGCAATGGGCATTGCTACCCTAGGTATGTGAACGAAAGTTTAGGAATATCATGTTTCAACAAAGAAGACAACAAGTGGGAGAATTTTGGGTTGTTATATTCTTTGCAATGAAGGTCAAAGTCAAGGTGGATCGACAACAAGTCGAAGGTCGAGGTTAATCGACCGAGTAAAGTCGAAGTCGAAGGTCAAGGAAGTTTCACAGGTAAAGGCATCGAAAACAATTCGAAGAGGTCAAACAACATGAGGTTGACAAGTGGACATGTGGCGACCGAATGAATACTGAATGAAGGCCGACTGGTAGTCGAATGGTAATACGACTTGGAGTCGACTGTAACAAAATCCTGAGATTCACGGGATTTGTATCCAATGATCTGTAATCATTTTTGGGAGCCAAGTATTTAGGGTTTTTCCTATTGTAAATCCTATAAATAGGTGTGTTGTAAGGTCGTAAATTCTAATGCATGAATTCATAAATTGTAGGATAGCCAACATTTAGAGAAATCTTTAGATGTAGGTTGTTGGTCATGCAGATGTAAGCCAGATTGGCTACAAGGTTTTTCTTATGCAAGCAAGAGGGTATGATGTCGATTGTTTCTTAGGTGTGGACCAATGTTAGACATGTAACCTTTTATTCATATTGAATAAGAAAACAAGAGAGAAAAATGCTCAAAGAGTGTCGGTTTTCCCGGTTTGGGTTTCCAGGGTAAAATCTCTGTGTACTGTGTGATTTATTTGTCATTTACGTTCTTTATTAAATTCTTCTTCTCCTCTGATATATTTAGTGTGGAAGTGTTTCTCATTTCTCGACAAGAACTATCAGAAGAAGGATGGACAACTCGTCGAGATGGTTTTGATGAACTTCAGAACACCATTCGATGTGTTCATGTCAACTTTCTTTGCCAACTGATAAGCACACAATGAAGGTGGTAAGGATTACACCTTTGAATATTTTTGTGGCCTTTTGATTACTGATCAAAATAGACTACTTGAAGAAGGAAATTTTGGTGGTAAACACCAATCCCACTTTCTCAAGGGAAAGAGAAAGATGGATCCCAGGGGTGGAGTACGAGTTCACGCCTCTACATAGAAACCTGCATACCATGAATAGAAACCTAAGGGACAAACAAATGCACCCCAATGCAGTTTAAAGAATAAGACATGTCAGTACTATGGAAAGATTGGACATGTGGAGAAAGTATGCTAAAAGAAGAGAGACAATTTAGAGGAGAAGGTTAAATGCATTGAAGGAGACGTGTCCATTATACATTGACCCGCTGATAATTTCACCTTCCAAGTCAAAACTTCTCAGGCTTTGTTGTATAGTTCTACGCAGAATGAATGGATAGTCGACTCTAGGTGCACTGATCACATGGCTAAGGATGCCTCCTTGTTCACGTAGTTGGATGAATCTAAGGAGAGAAATATCTTTCTTGCTGATGATTCTGCTCTGGATGTTGCTAGTCAGGATGATGTCTACCATGTGCCAAACCTTAGTGCCAATTTGTTATATGTTTCTCAGTTAACGCAAACATGTAAGATTGTATAATTTTAGCTAGATTGATTCTATGTTCATGAATTGAAGAAAGGAAAGTTGATTTTTATCATATAACTTCTCAACTCAATGGATAGTTTGTACAAATTTCATGACATGAATCAACCTGACACCAAACAAACTACACTTTTTTTTCACATCGATGAGCGAAGTCAAATTTGGCATGAGATAATCAGAAACCTAAAATTTCGAGGTCTGCAGGCACTAGAAACTCATAATATGGTTGTTGGTTTACCTAAGGTGTTTCTCCCTGAAGGAGTCTTTAAGGGATGTGTTCTTGGGAAGCATCACCAGGCACCATTCAACTCTAGTAAAGCGTGGAGAGCACATAACCTATTGAATTTGTTTCATAGTGATGTTTGTTGCATCAATATACCTTCATTGACAGGTGTAAGGTATATTTTGTCTTTCATTGATGATTTCTCTCTCTTTACATGGGTTTACTTTCTAAATAATAATAACCTTGCGTTTGAGAAGTTCAAGGAGTTTCGGGCCTTTGCTGAAAAGAAACGTGGTCAACTCATCAAGTTCCTGAGATCAAACAATGGTTGTGAGTATGTAAATAAACCTTTTGAAGAATACTTGGTTCACTCTGGTATTGACTAGCAATGGTCGATTCCTCACACACCTTAGTAGAATGGTGTTGCAAAATGTAAGAATCAAACGTTAGTTGAAATGGATAGACTTATTTTGCAAGATAAAGATCGTTCTCCTCTCTTCTAGGCTGAAGTAGTGTATTGTGCTAACTATATTCTCAATCACATCTTGACTCAAGTTGTTCCTTCAATGACTCTAGTCAAACAATGGTGTGGAACGAATCCTTCAGTCCACCACCTTTGTGTGTTTGGATGTGTTTCCTAGGCTCACATTTCTTATGATTTCCAAAAGAAGTTGGATGCAAAGAGTCATGCTTGCATCATGATGGGATAATATGAAGAGTCAAAATCCTTTCGATTGTTTGACCATGTCAAACAACAAATTATTATCAGATGAAATGCACGCTTTGATGAGAAGTCTTTTGGAATTTCGTTGTTGAATGCCTCCTCTGGAATGCTGCAAGATGATCCATTTGATGTTGTCTCTGATACTATTCTTGTTGTTCCATATTTCGTTCCTTCGACTGAATAATCAAACATTGTTCATGTTTCAACTAGACCGTCGACCTCCGATTTGACTAGTCAGTTGTCCTTTGTTTCGACTAGTCCACTGACTGAAGACCCTTTGAATTCGGATCGACCTACTGAAGTGAACGATAATTCACCTTTTTTTTGTCTACCCAGATGGGTTGCCAAGACAATTGAATATACTGGAGCTGATGTCGGGGATGTTTCCTCCAGATGACAAACTCGAAGTCAAAAGCAACATGCCAGTGTTGCCTTGATGACTCGTGTACTTGAAACTTCTATTCCCGTTGTCTTCTCAAATTTTGAAGGATAACCTAAATGAGAGTAGGCTATGTAGACATAAATTGATTCTTTGTCGAAGAATCACACTTGGGACTTGGTTTCTTGACTGTAAGGAAAGAACATGTGAAGTGTCGATGAGTCTATAGGACCAAATTTACCTCTGAAGGTGTTGTTGAGTGACATAAAGAACACTTAGTTGTGAAGGGATTTTATCAATAAGAAGGAATCGACTACACTGAAACCTTTTCCCATGTCTCAAATATGGACTCATTTCTCTAGATTATTTTGCTTGCTTCTTGTTTTGGATGGTAAATCCATCAAATGGATGTGAAGAATGCATTTATTCATGGAGACCTATCTAAAGAAATTTATTGCATGCCTATTGATATGAACAAACACCTTGATATGACATAAGATGCAATCAAGTTAAGTCTAGGGTATTATAATAAAAACAATCCAATGAATGACTTTAGAGTATATTGATTGATCAAGCCTTGTATTGGTTGAGGTTGCATTGGAGAACCCATGGGGCACCAACTTTAATGGTTATGCTGCTATGATTGACTTATTATCGAGAACCTCTGCTCACTAACTCAACCTCTTTTTTTCCATTGAAATGGCCTTTCAAAAAATAGTTTCAAGGTGATTAACAAGTATGGATCCTAATGCATGATCACATTAGTGAAGCCATTACTACTCAACTCTGCCTATAAAATATCTTATCTTTGTCGCTACCTCTAGTTGTTCATTCTTCTTAAAAATAGAAATGATACATATTATTTTGATTTATATCATCATTGTCGTCAAGTAAAACAAGCACTTAGTGCATTGGGGGATTGGATTTTGTTCTTGATGTTGGTGCAAAACTTGTTGTAGAGGCGAGGTAGAGATGAGGTTGATCATCTCTCGAGAAAAATATCAATGATATGGAATGATTGGAAGGCCCCCATAGTGGGGTAATCAAAGGAAATGATGTTATGCCTTTTGGGGGAGTCACAAGGAGGAAAATAAAGGTCATCTAGATGTCTACTGGCACCATGGACTACAACTACAAACTTTTGAGGATTTGAGTTGGATTGTTGGCATTACATTGAATCTCTTAGTTGAATCCAAGTCTCTCTCTTGAAGGCTTGGTTTCACATTAAGTGAAGAAAACATTGAATGACCGCAATATATTTCTCAGTAATTGGGACTCAAATAACCGTTGTCCTTGTGAATGGTGGGGTATTACATGTGACCAAATACAAAAATTGGTGATGGAGGTTTACTTGAGCAATGGAGGTTTAGGGAAGCACATTATGTAGTTCCCACTCAAAGAAAGGGATGAGGAAAACAACAAATTGCAGTTTTAAATATGCATTATATAGACAATGAATGCTTTTAAAGATGTTTCCCCTTAAAGAACACTTTCATTATAATTACTTGGTATATATGGTTCACTTATTATGCACTTTCATCACAAATATATATCTCATGCTGGGGAACTTTCATCACAAATATATATCTCATGTTGGGGAACTTCCCTATATCTAAACACATTTGAACTTGCTCTTTTGTAAGTTTTCATTTTTGGGATACATAGATAGACAAATATATTTTATTAGATCATCCATGAGACCAAATGGTCATATAATACTGCATAGTTTATATTTGTGGGACATTTTAAAAACTATTAAAGCAAGATATTATGATAAATATAAATAATGGAGTAATGGTAGAACCCAAATCATGGACTTGGTCTACTCTACTAAATATGGTCTCCTTTGCTCCACATCAAGTGTCAGTTTCATTGTTGACTCTACTTTCAACCATTACTTATTGTGTGCATCATTTTCTCAACCATCCTTGCTATACCTTCCACTATACCCTCCTAAGATGTCAGTTCATAGTTTCTAATATGAGAATTTGTCATCTCCCTAATTTGTGAGTCTGTTGCACAACATAGGAGAAAGAATTACTCAGTTTCTACCTTCCCATTTTCGCATGCTTGACACAAACTTCCCTCCCATGGATCCTTCAGTTGTTCTTGTTTTCATATCTCACATATTAGATTGTGTGCACTAGATTTTAGTTGTGCTATTACCTACTTTCATGCCATCAGATGTTAAGTTTTAAGTAGTTTTGCACCTTGATTTCCTCTTGTTTATTGAAGTTGTATATGTAGTATTGTTGTTTTCTTTTAGGGTGTTTTCTCCATTACCCTTATTATAGCATTCATGTACATGAATTTTCAAGGTCATTTTTAACCATTTGGTACCTTTCTTCATTTATGCCACACTCTCCAAACAATTTTATGCATCATTGATTCCATGTTTTCCTCCTCCTTTTCAATGCCTCTTGGTTGATTTTAACAAGAATCATGTTTTTTTCCACGGTTTCCATTATTTCTATGTACATAATAAATTTTCTTAATGCCTCCAATTATATTAGATAGAGTCACATTTCAACTAAAATTATCTTGTAAGAGATGTTACTTTTTAATCTTAGGCAATACATTATTAGGGACTTCTATGTACACTGAATTGGTTCCATTTATTTTGGAAAAACATGGCTCTCATGCTTCACATCCATAAAAGAGTATTGAAGTTATCAACATTTGAAAGTCTTTATTAATATGTAGAAAATGTGAAAGGTTAAAATCTCTTTCCTTATGTTAGAATGAACATTATTACAATATTGCATACCATTCAAAAACATATAAAAGAAAACAACTTATCACTTTATAAGTTTAAGTAGAAATAAAATGTAGCAAGATTCAAATTTATTTCTCCATAAAAATAAACAAATAATTACATTGTCATAATGCAAAGTTGAGATATATTAATTTCTATATATAATCAAATTCATTTACACATACTAAAATCATAACTCACCATTTCATAAATTTCTATGAAATAGCGCAAGGTTTAAACCTATTTCCTGATGTTAAGTGGATTTCTATGAAATAAAACAAGGTTTAAATCTATTGCCTGATGTTAAGTGGATATATTTAGCATGTTAATATAAAATTTGAAGTTCATTCCTGAGGGTTTCGCCACCCGCATCCCAAAAAAATTCTAGGGAGTAGGGTGAGTGTAGGCGAGAGCCTCTACAACTTGCACTGAGGAAAGGCGAACGACGAGGAAAGGCGAGTGGTGGCAGCAAGAGGGACTCTACAGGGAGATGGGTGAGCGAGAGGACATGGGTGAGCGAGGCCCTGTGGCGAGAAGGGTGAGCGAAAACTTGGTCAGGGACTGCAAGGTGGTCGGCGGAGCGAGCTTCTTCATGGGCGAGAGGTGCTTCAAGGTGGTTTGGCGGCTCCAAAGGGTTTGGTGGCTTGGGTGTGTGCCTCTTCAGGGCGAGAGGGGCTACAAATCGGTCGACGGCTTCAGAAAAACCTTGACGGTGTTTTTTCTCTCTCTTCGAGCGCACCTTTCCAGTTGCGCGTTGGTGACCATGTTGCGGCATGGGGTTTCATTTTCTGCAGTTTTGCTTCCTTTTGTTGTGGTCCTCTCTCCTTGGAAATAAGAGGTTTGGGTCAGAGCTTTGAGTTCTTGACTGGGGGCGTGCAGTGTTTTTGGTAAACACTTTGAGGTCCTTTGGGGGCGAGCATTTTCTGGTTTATTTTTCGAATCTCTTTTTGCAACATCGTGTTGGTTTTCATCTTTGTAGTTTTTCTGGTTTTGTTGGGCCAGTGATAGATTATATCTTTTAGAGCATGGTCTATGGACTAGAACTGAGTTGAGCAAGATTTGTATACCTTGTCAAGAGAACAAATTATATATCAGTATAATGAGCAATTTTTTGTGGAAAAAAAAACACCTATCAATAAAAATGCATATACACACTAAAGTACATATTTATATTTATATTTCATTAATATACCGCTAAAAATATAATGCTAAGATTTACAGCTTTCCACATATCAATACAAATATATTTCTATATTATCATACTTTTGAAGTGGGTAACACCAAAGTAAATTACGATAGACAAGTAAGATGAGTTAAGAAGGGGCTTGTGTTGACAATGAAGTTGTGATTAAAGGTATAGCCCATTGCCAAAATATTATGGAAATTGTGATTGAAGATCCCTTCCTTTATTGTATGTGGTGGTATTGGACTTAAATTACATGAAGATCTCAACATTAACTCTAACTAAGATATTAAACAAATTGATTTGGAGTCTTGGATATGTAGACTATTTCTTTTTGTGATTCAACACGAAGCAATTTAGTTAGAAATTTAGTTTTGAATGTAAATTGGTTTCTTTGGTTTATCAATAAGGAATATATTTTTTTAACAAAGAGTGATTGAATTTTCAAGTCGATATCTCTTTGTGATTTGATACAAAGTGGTTTTGGTTTTAACGTAGATTGATTTTTTGGTTTATTGTTAAGAGAGTTTAATGTCAAAGATAGAACCAAAATTTGATAGCATACATTTTTGTAGGAATGGTTTAATGAGTGATAGGTTATATGTAGATACATTTCAACATATTAGTGAATTTCAAGATATACAAAAACCTTGTTTACATTTGGAATATAATTTTTAAATCAATTTAATTTAGATATTAATGTCTACTCAAGGTCTGGCCCATGACATTGTAAGGGATACAATATGTAAATATGGCATAGAGAAGATGAAAGAACATTTCGTTAGAAAAAAAGTTTAAAAGAGAGAAAAGAAGAGAAAAATCAATAGAAGACATAAAGTTTAAAAGAGAAAAAAGAAGATAAAAATCAATAGAAAACATTAGTTCAAAAAGATGGAAAGCAATAAAAAAGTTTATATTTTTTTTTAACCAAAACATCTCGGTTTGGAAAACACTTTTAACATTCAAAACCACAAATAAATATTAGATAAACAAAAGAACCATGATAATCATTAAACCTAAAACATTTTAGGTATAAACCAAATTGATTTCAATGATGTTCTTCATCATCATATAAATTTTAATAATTACAAAAAGAACTTGCCATTTTATAAATCTATGTCATATAATAATAATTCGAAAAAGTTTATTGTGTGGGAGTAATAACATTATATTTCTGATCTATACCTCACTTTACTTTGAGTTTTAAAAAAAATATAATATAATTGAATTTGAGTTAAAAAAAAATTATTTGTTGTTTTTTATTTATAAAATTTATGTCATATAATAGTAATTCGAAAGTTTATTGTGTGGGAGTAATAACATTATATTTCTGATCTATACCTCACTTTACTTTGAGTTTTAAAAAAATATAATATAATTGAATTTGAGTTAAAAAAAAAAATTGTTGTTTTCTATATTCAATAAGGTTAGGTTTTTTTTTTCACATAAAAAAACTTATATTAATAAAATATAACAATTTTTGTTACAATAAACTGTCCAAAAAGATCCATTCTACCATTCCCTTCAGCAAAATAGACTATAAACTTTGTTTATCATACAAATTACATCAACAACTGTAGCATTTAGTAATGATCTCTGTAGGATATATCCACCAAAAGTAATTTTCTAGTACACAAAAAAACCAAAAAGATCAACATCTTTTCCTTTGCCTTTTTACTCTATTAGATGATTTCCATTCTTTCAAAAATCTTTGAATCTCCTTCAACACCCCCTGCAAAGTAGATACCATCCTCATCGAGTAGTAATGCTTATTTTGACAGTTGATCCGCTTCCTGATTGAAATCTCTATAGATATGTTTGGCTCTTAGTTGTATGAAGTTCCCACTCAACACTCTAATTCTTGTCATCCAAGGCACAAGAGAGACCACCTGTAAATCATTTTTGTTACAAAAACACTCAATAATAGCCTTTGAGTCACCAACCAAATGTAACATTGTTATCTTTTTGTAATAATCAAAATAAAGTAAACACCACAGAGTAAGAAGTTCACCTCTGGTATTATTACCACTGCCACAGTTCATTTTAATCCTGAAAGTGCCCAAGACTAGACATTTTATCATTGCTCCCAATCCACACTTTGTACCCCTCTCTTGTGAGGCACCATCAAAGAATCCCACAGCCAAATCCCAATCTAGTAAATGTGGCCGCTCTATCCTATTAACCTTTGAGGATTTAGTGACTGTTACTTCACCCAAATCCTGTAATATCCTGTTACACACATTTACTCTATTTATTGGACGATCTTAAAAAATAGCCAGATTTATGTGTTTCCACACCTCCCAAAAACTGTACTCAGGTAACTCTTTACAATTCTCCCTCTTCTTAAACTAGTTCTCACAACAATCAACAACTTGCTCACCTTCCCAATCACTTTCAATTTTTAATTCCAATAATAAAGTAGCCAAAATGTTTTTAGTGAATATACAATCCACAAAAAGATGTTTCAAGTTCTCCTCTTGTACCCCACATAAAACACATCTACTAGGCCCTAAGAAACCTCTTTTGTATAAATTCTCTGAGGTAAGAATTTTTTGTTCAAGTAATAGCCGCGTAAAAATTTTGATTTTTAAAGGTAAATTCCAGTTCCAAAGATCACTATACCAGAAAACTGGTTCAAATATTACTGCCCCCTCCAGCTGGGCTTCATAATCTTGTTTTGTTTTTACTTGTCCACCTTTAGTATCCCAAGACCACATTAGTGAATCTTTTTCATTATTAACCTCAAATCCTGAACCGACTAAACCTTTGACATAATTATTCCATTCTTCTATATGTTATCCTTCCAAGCCTAGATCCCCAACCTTTTTCCACCTTGGTTGCCTTATGCTAGCCGCACCCTGAGTCCCTGCTTGTGCAAGGAATCATATTCCTTGAGACTTTAAAGCTAGTATAATATTCCTTGATAACTTAAAATAAGTGTGTGACCCAACCATAGGATCAACCCCAATTCTAATGTCTCTACCATTACCATTTTTCCAGACCAGCCAATCTGTTATTATGGACATGGATGAGGTAAGTGCTCTCCAAATGTTTGAAATGCCAGGCCAACTTTTCCTTCCTTCCCTAAACCATGCCACCACAAATTTGTTCCTAAGATACTTTTTAAGTATCACCTCATGCCAAAGACCAGGAACCATAAGACATCTCCATACACTTTTTGTTTCTAGAGCTTTGCCAAAGGTAAAGATATTTTTAATACCCCATCCACCTAACTTCTTTGGTTTAGAAATTTTATTCCAACTTGTCAGGTGAATCCCTTCTTTTGTCTTTTTCCCGGTCCACAAGAAACTAAACATTCTTCTTCTGATAGTATTTAGTATACTTTTTGGTATTTTTTCTAAAGACAACTAGTAAACATGGATACTCTCAAGTACATCTTTGACCAGAGTAACTCTTCCCCCTAAACTTAACCATCTATGACTCCAGTTTGCAATCCTTTTTTCAAATGTTTTCACTAGCCAAAGACAATCAAAATTCAAATAGAAATTAGGTTTCAGAAAACACCCCAGATACTTGAAGCCCGTGTCTACTGAATTTACTTCAAAGGGAAATATCAATTTTAGCAGAGCTAAGTCATCTTCTGCCCAACTAGCTTCTAGAAATAAGGATTTCTGAAGACTAAAAGCCATACATGTTGCTTTGCAGAATAGTCCCAGAATCTCCTTAAAGACTTCCCACTCAACAATATTCCCATTTCTAAACAATATAACATCATCTACAAACATTAAGTGAGTGATAAAAATCCCTTTTCCACTGGAATTCCTTCTAATTTCTATTCCCTTACCTTCTCCTTTATAGTTCTACTTAACCCTTCAACAAGAAGTAGAAACAATAAAGGGGACAAAGGGAGCCCTTGTCTTAAACCCATTGAACTTTTAAAGAAAGTATTAGGCTTACCATTTATCAACACAACAAAATTTGTTGAAGTCACACACCTCATGATCCAATCAGTTACTTCAATACCCAAACCCACCTATAATAACACTAGTCTTAAGAAACCCCAGTCCACTCTGTCATATGCCTTTATCAAATCAAGATTTAACACTAAAGCTTTTTGATTTTTAACCTTAATACTATGCAGAGCTTCCTGCACTATTCCAATTGCATCAGTAATTTTCCTTCCCTTGAGGAAACCAAATTGTTCCTTTGAGACCCCAAAAGACAAGGTGGAGGCAATTATTTTAGTAATAATCTTATAAACTAGATTGCATAAAGCTATAGGTCTAAAATCTCTGAAAGAACCATGATTCTCACTCTTAGGAATAAGAGAAAGAAAGGTAGCATTCAAAGCTCCAGACACCCTTCCTTTCTTTCTGGACTCTTCCACCATCTCTACAATATCATCCCCCACTAAATAAAAAGAATCCAAGAAAAATTCCACAGTCTAACCATCCGGGCTAGGACTTTTTTATGGTTTAAAACCTTTAAGAATTGTCAGAATTTCATTTGTTGTGATTGGTTCAAACAATCCAAGGCTGTATTCCTATGAAAACATCCTTGGGTAATTCTTTTATACTTCTAGTTGATCAGTAATGGCCAGGTTAGACTGTGCCTTGTACAGTTTTTGGAAAAAATCAACTTCTTCTAATTGTAGCTCTTGATCACTTGAGATATCATGACCCTCCTCCTTAGTAATCCCCCAAATGGTGTTAGTCTGTTTCCTGGCATTTGCATATGCGTGAAAGAACTTAGTATTCAAATCACTAGAGGCCAACCAATTAATTCTGCTTTTTTGCCTCCATGTTTTCTCTTCCTATCTCAGCAAGAACAACTTCCTTTGTTCTTTTTCTGCTAAAAACACTTTATCCTCCTCCTTCTCAAATCCTTCGGGATGATTGGAATATAAATATTCCAACTCACTTTCAACATTATTCAATTCTACTTTTTCCTCCCTCTTTCTCTTTTGCTCCTAGTTATATACCAGTACCTTAAGTATATTTAGATTTTTGGCTAGAGAGTACATTGAATTTAGTGACTCCCCTCCCAACAATGCATTCCAATTGGAACAAACTAAAGGATCAAACTCTGTATCTTCCAACCAAATTGAATTGAACTTAAAAGGATAATTGATTTTTCTAAGGTCCAGTTCTAGATGTAGGACCACCGACATATGATCAAAGACTTTTATGTTACAAACCTTAGATCTATAACTCAAACCTGATTTCATAAGGTCCTCCAAGATTAAAAAACGATCCAGTCACTTAGCTTTGTACTCAAGTCCTCCTCTATCATTTCTCCAAGTTGGAAGAACTTTAATAGGCTCGACATCCACTAGCGTTTTTTATTGTACCATCTGATTAAAATATGACTGTAGAGAGTCTTCTCTAGCATGTACTCCCCACACTTCTCTCTAGGAAGTAGTGAAATTAATACCCCCCCCCCGCCCAAGATCAGGTTCTGTTCCTTAAGAATACCATCTCTTTTGACAGCTTCCCAGAAAGCCTCTCTATTAGAATATAGTCCATAACAATTGATCACCTTCAAACACCTATCCAAATATTTAAATCTGCCTTCCAACAAGATCCTTGCAGGAGTCAAGAAAGCATAGAAATCAACTTTCCTTGGGTTCCAAGCTGATAACAACCCCCAGAGAGTCATGAGGAGTCCACCCCGCAGAAAATCCAATCATGGAGTAATTTAACAAAGAGTTCTCTAGCTTTTGATTCACAGACCATTGTTTCTTGAATCAGTAGCACATCTGATTTAATGAGTTCTAAAAATCTTTTTAGAGCTAAGAATTTGGAGCATCCCCCCAACCCTCTGACATTTAGTGATGCCACAATCATTTATTAACTCTTGCAAGGTATTTTTGTGCTCTAAGCGCCCATGGTCGAGCAACCAAAGAAGAATTAATACCATCACCTAACACCTTCTCACGTACATTCTTTCTCGCACTTCTTGTCTCTAGTGGGGAAAAGTCCTTCTCCAATCCCCCATGGACTGCTCCTTTCACCTTTAAAGCCCCCCCCTTCGAAATAACATAACTCACATCCCTAGTACTCACATCTATAGTTTTCTTTTCGGATGGCAAAGATATAATATCCCAGCGAAGATGCGACAAAGGAGATTTTGAAATGCGAAGATCGACAAAGGAGATTTTGAGAGAATGTCTCGATAAGACAGAATTAGGTTAACAATAGAAACATCGATCTCCGACATAATGGATTGTTCCTCTCCCCCAATAATACTCACACCCCCACGAACTCTTCGACAACAATTCTCTTCTATGTGGAACACTTGTCTCTATCTAGTGAGCCTCCCGAGGAGGGATCTATAGTTTATTCAAGGCTCCTCGCCGATCCTCATAAAAGCCCTTCCATAATCGCCCCAACCTCATAAACAACTCTCTGGCTACCACTACCGTCCTCTAATTCACAATGTGCCCCCTTCCTCTCAGTTGCCCTAACTTCCCCACCAAACGAGAAAAAGTCCATTGAAACCTCTTTCGCAGATAGAGAATTACTACCAGTAAAATTTGTATCCCCCCTCTTCAATAAGATTAGTTGCTAACACATTATGAAAATATAAATTCCATCCTATCAAACATAGACATCAAAACATATTTGTTACTCACTTTTCTTTGAGTTTTTAAAAAATATAATATAATTGAATTTGAGTTAATTTTTTTTTTTGGTTGGTAGTTTTCTATATTCAATATGGTTTGTTGCTAACACATTATGAAAATATAAATTCCATCCTATCAAACATAGACATGAAAACATATTTGTTTCACGTAAGTCAAAGGTATGGTTTTCGCATCACCATCAATTCAATCCACGAGCAATGATTAAAAGACACCTTTCATGAGAAAAACCTAATTGACCTGTAAGTAACTTTTGTATTATAAGTAACTTTGTATTATAGTTGAAAATTGTTGATCCCATGTGTATAATTTATATAATAATTTAATTGATCTTAAAATTAAATTATTATATAAATTAATAATAATTTATATTAATAAATTATTTTAATAAAAATTTGATTCATAATAAATTGATTTAAGTAAAAAATAATTTGATATTTAATTAAATAATTAAGATTAAAGTTATTTATTTATTATGATCCATTAATATGTTAAGTTTTTAATATTAAAAAATATTAATATTATTTAAATTTGATTGTTTTTATTAAATTATTATAAATAAGAGTATATGTTTCATTAAAGTTGTACAAGATTCAGATATAACGTCAATGGTTGTTGAGTGTATAGAAACACACACATATATATATAGAATCATTTTGACTCAATATTAAATAATAATTTATTTTCATTTAAAAAATTATAATTATTACTTTGTCATTTTCATTCAATTTAAATTAGTCAAAGTTTGTGATGGAAAGGTATATATATATATATATATAATTTCTGTTACACTATAAAATAAAAATTAAATTAATATACAAAGATAAGGTTGGTGTAGGTGTTTAATGTATTTGTAAGTATAAAATTACACAATTAATGTACATGTCATTTTTGGTTCTTCAAAAAATAATTGCATTCCTATCTTTTTTCGAGTTTTTTCTTATCACTTTGACTTGACATTAAATATGCCAAAGCTTATGATGCATCACATTTACAATTGTTAAATATATATATCCACCAAAGCTTGTGATCAACTCATTTATAATTATTTTAGATATAGCTATAGCTAGCAAGTGTCAAGTGTAGGTCATCATTTCAAGTTAAAATGGTAGCCACTTGTGAGTTGGTCACCATTTCAAGTTAAATTGGTAGCCACTTGTGAGTTGGTCATGGTGTTATTTCTAGGGATACCAACTATGTAGTCTACTTACCCGAGGGATGAGAAATACCGTAATATTCTCTCGTCACCTCCATACTAAAATACACACACACACACATGCATGCTAAGATTTCCTCCATGGGCATATCTCCTCTCCCTTAACATTATTAAATATAATTAATGAAATTGACAGTACACACTTACACACAAATATGAGGTCAAGTAGTTGTTAAAATGCAATGCCTAATAATAGTTATTACTACGACAAGTCTAGTTGTAGCTTATGGCTAGGGTTTTGACCCTAGTCGAGTGCCCCCATAGTCCTGAGATTGATGCCATGAAAAGGTTGTAGACCTCATTGTTCGATCACAAAACAATGACAATCCAAGCCCTTGTTGTTATGGTATTAAAGAATGAATCTCATCCCATATCTAATAATGATTCTTTGTGATGAAAATATCAATAGTTTCGAAGGTGAAAATCTACACTTTGTCTCCTAGGAGCAAAACCCTACTTTTGCAGAGAAATCCCTAATGGGGAAATTTTATGGGGTTGTGGCCAAACCATGAAGTTACCAAGCTTTGGTTGGACAAATATTGGTTTCTACTAATGAAGGGATCATTAAGCTTCTTCCTATATGATTGGGGATTTATTGCATTTTTTTTCTAGTGCAAGGATGACATAAAAAATATTTTTTGGAAGGACCCCAATTTCTGGGGCTCAAGAAGAATCTATGTGAATTGTTGGATGATAGACTTTCATCTAATAGAAGACTTCCCAATATGGGTTTAGTGTGGGTTCAACACCTGCACCTACTGCTCATTTTTAAGGACGAATTGACATTCCAATATATAGGGAATACATTGGGAAATTATTGAATAGAGGAATCCCAAATACTTTATCAAAGTTGGTTTGGGAAAAGGACTTCCTTAAGCCACCCTGCTGAAACTAGAAAGTTGGCTATCGAGCTTTGGATAGAAGAATATTAGTTTCCAATGAATAAGGGATCATTATGCTTCTTCTTATATGGTTGGGGCTTTAGAGAATTTTTGTTCTAGTGCAAAAATGATAGAGAAAATATTTTCTGGAGCGTCCCCAATTTTCGGGGCTCAAGAAGTCTCTATATGAATTGTTGGATGATAAAATTTAATCCAATAGAAGACATTCCCAATATGGTCTTAGTGCAGGTTCAACACCTGCACCTACTACTCATTTTTTAGGATGACTCGACCTTCCAATGTCTAGGGAATACATTGGGAAATTATTGCACAAAGCAATCCTAGAGGCTTTATCAAAGTTGGTATGGAAAAAGGACTTCCTTTATCCACCTTGCTAAACCTAGCCAATTAGTGTCACTTTCAACAGATAGATTACAGACAAATCCCTTTCAAGTGTAACATTTTGTCATGAGTATGGCCATTTCTAAAAAGACTGTAAGAAAGGGCCAATGACCCAAACTTAATCAACATAGTAACCAATGAAAATGGTGACAAAGAGAAGACAAATTTTATTCCCCAATCCAAAACATTTTCTTCATCTTCATTGCACAACAATTTTGAGGTCTCGGGTGAGCTGGAGAAAAGCGAAGAAGTAGAGATTGAGCCTTTGAAGGTCTTGAAGGAAATTGAAGTAAGGATTTGGAGGGAATAGAGAAGAATCCATATGAATAGGATATAAATGATGGGAAATATACCCTAGAGGAGGATACCCTAGTGCATGAGGCTAATAAAAATCTCTAGGTGCCTTCATATTCTATAGCGATTAAACATAGCATCATCCCACCACCACTTATGTAATGAAGAAAATCTAGAAAATAAGCACAAGAGAGAGAAGTATAGTGGAATAAATCATGGGGTCCCAATGTTTACTAACCAAGTTTGGATATTATTTGTGAGGTTCTAATGCCCATTCACCTTACTGATTTTATTGTTATGGTAATATCCTCAAATTTTAGAATATTAAATTCTAAGTGAACTTTGAAATAAATTTCCGTTTTTGAAAAATTCGGATTTGGAAATTATTTTCCATTTATGGAAAATCCGAATTTGGAATTTTGATTGTTGTAATTAATTATTTGATGACTGTTGGGCAAATATTTGACTTTCTCAACAGTCCTATTTTATTTGACACATCTGTAAGACAAACTTTTAATAAATTAAATGCCGGAAGACAAATGGAACAACCAGGTTAAAAATAGTTGACCATGACTCCATGAGTGGGGAACAGGTTTGAGTTACCTCAAGGCTGATTTTTACAAGTGGAAGATGCGGAATTTGACCACTAGCAACCCCTAAAACTCATGGATTTGTAAAGCTGCAAATTTCCCCAAGGAGGGAAGGAAAGACCTAGGCACAAGGATGCATATTTAACAACATATGGAGGAGGCATGACATTGCTTAGTATGTTGGGGAAAATAGACTATTTTGTTGTTATGAGCATTGTTAGTGTGAGGCAAAGGAATTTTTGACCTGTGGATGGTGACTATAGCTAAGGAGGATCATTCAGTTTTCCCTTATGGACTCATGGTCAGGCTAGGGGGTGAGCAAGGCAAGTGAACTTGGTTGTTCTGTTCTATGGTTGGGTGGAACGTGGTTGTTCCATTTGTATTCCAGCATCAGGTTTCAGATATGTATCTCAACTTGTATTCTTTGTCAATGTTATATTTATGGTTATCATTTGTTAGGAATATGATTGACTGTATATACATAAGTGAAATCAATTCTTAAGGGACTGTATGATCATGTTTTCCTATGGCTTATCATAGTTAAATAATACTGGAAATATTGGTTGTTTGAGATATGATGGTGGTATATATATATATATATANGCTCATACATAAAGAAATGGTAGAACTATTGTTATGTTCCTATTGACCATTGGATTATATATATTTTGAATTGCTATTCAAATTTGTACATAACAATCACTGTAGAGAAATGGTGGAATAAGGAATAAACTTAGATGGGTGCTTATCAATTTGATAACATGTAAAAATAGATAAACGAATAACAGTTCAAATACATTATTTATTACCACAAAAACATAGTGATGAATTCAAAGTATCTTACAAAATCAACTTTTGTATTCAATCGGTCATTGTTCAAATATTACAGTTGGAGTACCATAGACCAAAGACTCCATAACCTCTTGTATTGTAAACAGAGGTCTAAGAAGTATACACATAATCTGTATGTAACCGAAGTAATGCGCGCATAGATCAAAACTCGAATACCTTTCGAGCAAGATGTTTCCTTCATCTGATTACCTCGATTTGCATAACCTGCAAAAGAAGAAAAACGAGGGTTTAGTAAACTATGCTAGCATTGTAATGGAAATCAAACAATAAGAATAAATCATGGACAATACTTAGCTTGAGTCCCAATGAAGGTCCAGATTGCCTCTTGTTCCTTGTGCCACAATTTGTCCATGATCCAGGAGGAGGATGAGTGGACCCGAAATCGACTGATGGGTACCCTCGTAAAACAAAAAATGGCCCCATCATTAATTTCACATATCTGTGTATATAAATTCACTTATAAAACAGAGAAAGCGACAGTAAGAAATTATCATCAAAATAGACCTTGCAAAAATCAATCAAACATGAAGCACATATTATAATAATGCTCCAAACCCTGTGTATATTCACATTTGATCATTAAAATCTAAAGAGGCGCATAAGATGTGACTTGCATATGTTCACATATTCATAAGAGGCGCATAAGATGCGACATGTGTATATTCAAAATGGCTCATTAAAATCTAAACAACATTACATAATGGTAAATTCCGAAAGTCTGAGTGCATAACAACATACAATAAGAACCAAATCCGTAGGTTAAAATCTAACTGTGCAAAAAAGTGTTCGAACCCTACGAATTTCGAATCAACAATTGAATAAACAAGTTACCCTCTCGTTTTCTAGTGTAGAGTGGTCGACATAGGTAAGGCATTTTGTAAACTGCTCAAATTCATAACTGTAGATCAAGCGAAGGATGTTGTCGAGGTGGCCATGAGACAATCCCTCATGGTATAGAAATCGTTTTACAACTAGAGGGTACAAGAAAATGTTGTTTCAAATGAACAAAATCTTGATTGTATTGCTATTTATATATACAGAGCGTAAATTATGAATTCCCACAGAGGGTTAATACTGCTATTTATATACACAGAAGGTAAATCCGAAACTTTCCCACAGAGAGTTAATATTTTCATATATTTAAACATAGCATAAATTATTAATTCCCACAGAGGGTTAATACTGCTATTTATATACACAGAAGGTAAATACGAAACTTTCCCACAAAGAGTTAATATTGCCATATATTTACACAGAGCGTAAATTACAAATTTCCCACAGAGGGTTAATGCTACTATTTATATACACCGATCATAAATTACGAATTCCCACAGAGGGTTAATACTGGTATTTATATACAAGAAGGTAAATACGAAACTTTCCCACAAAGAGTTAATATTTTTGTATAATTATACAGAGTGCAAAATACGAAATTTCCTACAGAGAGTAAAAAATAGACAAGTCTGAATAATGGCAATCAACGTAGCAAGTCTTGGGATCTCTAGACGAGTCCCAGAGGGTAAGAATAACAATATTACAACGACGAATAAAAGAAAACGCAGAGGGTTTAACTTTAAAACGATTTGGTCCATGCTTCGACTGGGAAAGAACCATAATGAGTATAGGCTAGAAGACTAACAACCAAATAAGAGGAAACACAATAACCCTTCAAACCTGAAACCATAAACCCGGTGGAAATCCTGGGTAGAAAATGCATACGGGGGCACAACTGTCAACCCTCAAACAAAGAAAAGAAAATAGGAGGTTTGTTACTTTGAGCACTCAACAAATTACATTTGCATCAAATAGAGAATACATCACAAAATACTTCTCACACAGGTCTTAAACAATGGAATCGTTTACTCACCTTGGCGCATAGAGAACCCAGGGTATGCGTTGTTTTTTCTCCATCGTGCACCAGAGCCGAACCTCACCAAACACATTAGTCTTATTACAACACAGAGACAAAACTTGTGTTACAATACCAAAGGGGCCAAGAATGATGAACGAATTTTACCTTGAGGGCCTCGCGAGAGGAGTAATGGTAGTTGGTATGCCCCATGTCACTACCATGTGAAGTCGAGGGAGATGGCGAGCCCATGTTGGGTATTTTTTCCTAAGTTTCAAGTCTAGAAGGTACGAGATAGGTCTCCCCATTAATGGACCAGGCCAAGAGTAAATTCCTACAGGACTCAACCTCTCAGCCACCATTAAACGGTTTTGAACCCCTTTGCTGCTAATTTATGTTACCAGTCAGGTAGGGTTGCTAACAATGTTGTTATGGTATATGTTCGCTACACTATGCTAAAGTCATACATTGTTATGTTATCTATATAATAGTCTATATGTTAAACGATATATGTATTGTTATGGATAGTGTTAGGGTTATGGTATCCATATAATAGTCTATGTGTTAAACGATATATATATTGTTACGGATAGTGTTAGTGTTAGAATATCCATATGATAGTATATATGGTAAATGATATATATGTTGTTATGGATAGTGTTATTGTTATGGTATCCTTATGATAGCCTATATGATAAACGATATATATCGTTATGGTTAGTGTTATTGTTGTGGATAGTCTATATGACAGTCTATGTTTATAGTCTATATTGTTTATCAGAGCTAGGAGAGTTATGTAGAAGTGGACAATATATGATTAATGATAGTCTATTACGCAATGTAATATGGATAACATGTCTTGACATAGTCATGGTGTTATTCTAAGGGCCATGATAGTCTTGGTCGCAATTTTCTTCAATAAAAAATAACTGTATGATTTTAATCCAATAACGACGGTAACTTTTCTATGCATGCAATAAAAGAGTAAAGATATATTCAATGGATTATCTTTGTGTCACAATAAATGTTGGAGAGTCAATGGACTTTAATGTCCCCTAATAATTGTTTTTATTTGGGAAATTTGGGGTACATAACATATGGTATCAGAGTTGAAGGTTACAACACTTGGACCTCAGGGCAAGGCCAAATTAATTTAATTCTTTTATTTTTGTTGAAGAAAAACTAAGAAATATGTTTACTATTGCAAACATAAAAAATTGTTGATTTGTTGTGATAATGTCAGCACAGAATGAAGAAGAAATCAGACCTGAAGAGAATCCTAATCAAGGACTTCCTAAAGAACCAGGGCATAATGACAAAGGAAGTTCAACCACCCAGGTTTTGGAAACAATGACGAACCTCATCTAGGAATTACAAGTGTTTAAAGAAGATAACGAAAAGCTAAAAAAGGCAGAGGAATACCAGTTAGGAATAAATGAAATGCTACTACGCAGTATAGTAACCAAGAGGAGCCCAAAGAACAATGAGAAGGAGGAAGAAGTCAACAAAAGGTCCTCTAACAACTCTGGTCATGAGACAAAACATGAGAATAGTTATTCCGAAGACACACCCATGACAGGAAACAAAACAACTACGGGAAGAAAAAGAAACCAAGCAGATCACCTAGAAGGTGAATTCAAGAAAATAAAACCGTCCACCTTTGACGGAGAATCAAGGACATGTGAAGAGGTTGAAGCATGGCTACTAGATATAAAGAAATACTTCCAGATTTACAATTATTCTAGTAATATGAAAGTCAGAATGACCATTTACAACTTGAAGGGAAAAGCAAGTATTTGGTGGCAAGACTTGAAATTGGCTAAGGGATTGAAAGAGAAACAAATAGAATGGTTATATTTTAAGAAATATTTCAAGAAGCAATATTTGTCAAAAATCTATTACGAAAGAAAAACTAAGGAATTCTACGAGATAAGACTCGAAAAAATGAACATGGACGATCTGATAAATAAATTTATGGAACTATTGAGATTATTACCATACATCAAGGAAGACAAATTAAAGATACAACGATTCTTAAGATTTCTACCAAAGTCGTACAAAGACATAATTGAATTTGACAATCCCAAGAGTCTACATGAAGTGTTTAGAAAGGCTCAGATGTGCTATGATCAGTACAACCAGAGGTCTGAAATTCCCAAGGCATGGAAGGACAAGAAACAGGACATAATGAATCAACGAAAGAAAGGCTTCCAACCAACCCCTTTCCAGAATATTGCAAAAAGTTTCCAAAAGAAGGACTATCATTCCAACACCCAGAGTGTTCATTAACCTGGGAGTCAAGAAAGTTGGGGACAATCCCGGAGAACCATTGAAGTGTTGCGAGTGTGGAGAACCTCACTTGAGGAGAAATTGTCCACGCTTAATTTCCATGGAAAGAACTTCAGTCCATAACCTGGAAGAAGCTTCGACAGTAGGAGATATGGGTAGAAGCATGCACATAATTAATGAAGTTGTGGATGGCAGGCAAGTTGATCATCAATCCACTATAGTGGAGGTTGAAGGTAAGTTTCATGATAACTGCATTTCCATATTAATTGACCCAGGATCTAGTATGAGTTATGTTACTCCTGGTTTAGTTGAATTAATCAAGCTCAAGAAAGTAAATCATGCTAAGTCTTGGTTAGTATGGTTAGAAAGAGGGACCAAGATAAAGGTAACATATTTTATTCTTGAATGTGAACTCAACAAAGACGAACAAAGTACAAAGTTATATCTGAACATTTTACCTTTGGGATCCTATGATATAATCATTGGAATGGACTGGTTAGAGAAACATAAAGTAATTTTAAACTGTTACGAAAAGTCACTTATTTACAGAGACGAAAAACAACACAATGAGGACAATACAAGGGATCAGAAAACCAATTTCAGTTAGGCAGATATCAGCCATGTAGTTTAAGAAATGTATGAACAAAGGTTTCCAAGTTTATGCTATTCAGGTAACTATTTTGTTAGAAAAGGAAAAAAACCTGGTCTAGAGGACTTTGCAGTCCTACATGGGTTTAGAGATGTATTTGTGGACGAAATACGAGAACTACCTCCAAGAAGAGAGATATATTTATCTATTGATCTACTACCTAGATCTGCCCTAATATCTAAGGCACCTTATAGAATGAGTCTACCCAAATTAACGAAACTGTAAATTCAGTTGCAAGAAATGTTAGATAAAGAATATATCATACCAAGTGTCTCACCTTGGGGAGCACCAATTATCTTCGTTAAAACGAAAAATGGGAATTTGAGACTATGCATTGACTATCGATAACTAAATAAGATGACGATCAAGAATAAGTATCCTTTACCCAGGATTAACGACTTGTTTAACCAAGTTGGAGGAGAACTTCTCTAAGTTATATTTAAGGTCTGGTTATCACCAAGTCAGAATAAAAGATGAAGATATAAATAAAACAACATTTAAAACACGTTACAGAAACTATGAGTTTGTCGTAATTTTGTTTGGTCTTACTAATGCACCAACAACCTTTGTGTGTTTGATGAATAGTATATTTAGTCAATATCTGGATAAATTTGTGTTGGTGTTTATCGATGATATTTTAGTTTACATGAAAACTAAAGAAGAACATGAAGAACATCTGAAAATAGTATCGTAGACCTTAAGGAAACACAAGTTGTATGCATAGTTTTATAAGTGTGACTTCTACCAAAGAAGGATACAGTACCTAGGACACGTGATATTCGAAGAGGGTATTGCAATTGATCCAGAAAAGTTAAAATCCATTATGGAATGGCCTATTCCTAAGGATGTAGCAGACATCAGATCATTCATGGAAATTACCGGTTATTACCAAAGATTTATCAAAGGATTTTCTAAGATCATGTATCCAATTACATCCCTACATAAAAAAGGGAATAATATTTACTTGGTTAGAAAAGTGTCAGGAAAACTTTGATAAATTAAAAGGATTGTTAACTACAACCCCTATCCTAAGGGTAGCGGATCCCGATAAATATTTTCTAGTTTGCATGGATGCAAACAAAGAAGGCTTGGGAGTTGTCCTAACACAAGATGGACACGTCATCTATTATGAATCACGTAAACTGAAAGAACATGAATGAAATTACGTCACACATGATTTGGAGTTAGCAGCCTTAATTCATTCTTTGAAAATGTGGCGGCATTATTTAATGGGGAGAAGGTTTCTTCTACTAACTGACAACAGTGGTGTAAAGTTTTTATTCAGTCAACTAGATCTCAATGCAAGGCAAGCGAGATGGCTAGCCTTTTTAAGTGAATTTGATTTCGAAGTAAGACACATCAAAGACAAAGAAAACAAAGTTGCATATGCTCTAAGTCGGAGGACTAATAGACTTTATGAGATAAGTGTTATCAAAGCAGAAAACAACATCGAACAAAGAATAAAATATGCAAGTAGTAATGACGAAAAGTACATCAAAACAACAACAAAATTACAAGAAAATGCAGAAAAAATGAACAAAACATATATGAGTTTAGATAAAAATGGACTTCTAAGGTTCAAAAACAAGCTGTATGTACCTAATTCTGTTGATTTAAAATCAACAATTTTTGACGAATTGCACAAAAGGTAATATTTTGGTCATCCAATATACCAGAAAATGATAACAACCTTAAGAAAATTGCTTTATTGGCCTAACATGAATAGTGAAACAACTGAATATGTATCTAAATGCTTAGATTGTCAACAGGTAAAGGCTAAACATCAACATCCAATCGATCTGCTACAACCTCTACCTATACCAGAATGGAAGTGGGAGATTATCTCGTTGGACTTCATCACAGGTTTTCCTAAGACTCAAAAGAAAAATGACTCAATTATGGTAGTGATTGATAAACTTAGCAAATATACACATTTTATACCTGTGAAATCTACTTATAAAGCAATTAATATTGTTGAAATTTTTATGAAAGAAATATTTAGATTGCATCGAATTCCTAAGATGGTGATCTCCGATAGAGATGTCAAATTTACGTCAAAGTTTTGAAAGGAATTGTTTGAAGGATTGTATACTAACCTGAATTTCAACACAAGATACCATCCACAAATAGATGGGCAAACCGAACGAACAAATCAGATTGTGGAAGACATGTTACAAATTTATGTGATAATGAAACCAACTAAGTGGGAGGAGTACCTACACTTAATTGAATTTGCTTACAATAATGGCTATCCGACATTAGCCAAGATGAGTCCCTTCGAAGCATTATACGGAAGGAAATGCAAAACACCGTTTAGCTAGGGTAATCCAGTTGAAAGGCTTATGATGGGACCAAAAATGCTCCAAGAAATGGAGAAAATGGTAAAAAGGGTACAACAGAATTTAAAGGAGGCCCAAGACTGATAGAAAAGCTACGCGGATTTAAAAAGGAGACGCGAGGAATTTCAAATTGGGGACCATGTATATCTGAAATTCAAAGAAAGGAGGAGCTCTCTAAAGCTAGGAAATTGTTCAAAGTTGGCACCGAGGTTTTGTGGCCCCTTTGAGATTTTAACTCAAATCGGACCCATGGTGTATCAACTAGCACTTCCTGCAAACTTAAAAGTTCATAATGTTTTTCATGTTTCCTTATTAAACAAGTATATTCATGATCCTACTCACATCATTGATTGGAACATGGTGCAGATGGAACCAGAAGGCGAGTTCCAAGCAGAACCTCTGCACATTCTGGAAAGGAAAGAAACAATACTACGGAACAGAGCCATCACCCAAGTAAAAGTGCAATGGAAGCACTTTAGCCCTGAGGATGCCACTTGGGAATTAAAGGAAGATTTGCGAAAATCTTATCCAAACATATTCCGAGAGAGGAATGAACACTGAGGACAGTTTTGTACTTAAGGGGGAGAGGATGTAATATCCTCAAATTTTAGAATATTAAATTATATGTGAACTTTGAAATAAATTCTCGTTTTTGGAAAATTTGGATTTGGAAATTATATTCCATTTATGGCAAATGCGAATTTGAAATTTTGATTGTTGTAATTAATTATTTGATGACTATTGGGCAAATATTTGACTTTCCCAGCTGTCCTCTTTTATTTGACACATGTGTAAGAAAAACTTTTAATAAATTAAATGTTGGAAGACAAATGGAACAACCAAGTTAAAAATAGTTGACCATGACTCCATGAGTGGGGAACAAGTTTGAGTTACCTCAAGGCTAATTTTTACAAGTGGCAGATGTGGAATTTGACCACTAGCAGACCCTAAAAATCAGGGATTTGTAAAGCTGTGAATTTCCCCAAGGAGGGAAGGAAAGACTTAGGCACAAGGATGCATATTTAACAACATATGGAGGAGGCATGACGTTGCTTAGTATGTTGGGGAAAAGAGACTATTTTGTTGTTATGAGCATTGTTAGTGTGAGGAAAATGAATTTTTGATCTGTGGATGGTGACTATAGCTAAGGAGGATAATTCAATTTTCCCTTATGGACTCATGGTCAAACGAGGGGGTGAGCAGGACAAGTGAACTTGGTTGTTATGTTCTATGGTTGGGTGGAATGTGGTTATTCCATTTGTATTCCATCATCAGGTTTCAGATATGTATCTCAGCTTGTATTCTTTGTCAATGTTATATTTATGGTTATCATTTGTTAGGAGTATGATTGGTTGTATATACATAAGTGAAATCAATTCTTAAGGGACTGTATGATCATGTTTTCCTATGGATTATCATAGTTAAATAATACTGAAAATATTGGTTGTTTGAGATATGATGGTGGTATATATAGATATATATATATATATATATATATATATGCTCATACATAAAGAAATGGTAGAACTATTGTTATTTTCCTATTGACCATTGGATTATATATATTTTGAATTGTTATTCAAATATGTGCATAACAATCACTGTAGAGAAATGGTGGAATAAGGAATAAACTTAGATGGATGCTTATCAATTTGATAACATGTAAAACTAGATAAATGAATAACAGTATGAATACATTCTTTATTACCACAGAAACATAGTGATGAATTCAAAGTATCTTACAAAATCAACCTTTGTATTCAATCGATCATTCTTCAAATATTACAGTTGGAGTACCATAGAACAAATACTCCACAACCTCTTGTATTGTAAACATAGTTATAAGAAGTATACAAAGAATCTCTATGTACCTGAAGTAATGTGCGCATAGATCAGAACTCGAATACCTTTCGAGCAAGATGTTTCCTTCATCTGATTTCCTTGATTTGCATAACCTGCAAAAGAAGAAAAACAAGGGTTTAGTAAACTATGATAGCATTTTAATGGAAAGAAAACAATAAGAATAAATCAAGGAAAATGCTTATCTTGAGTCCCGACGAAGGTCCAGATTGCCTCTTGTTCCTTCTGCAACAATTTGTCCATGATTCAAGAGCAGAAGGAGTGGACCCAAAATCGACTGATGGGTACCCTCGCAAAACACAAAAGGGCCCCATCATTAATTTCACATATCTGTGCATAGAAATTCACTTATAAAACAGAGAAAATGGCAGTAAGCAATTATAATCAAAATAGACTGTGCAAAAATTAATCAAACAGGAAGCACATATTGTAATAATTCTCCAAACCCTGTGTATATTCACATTTGATCATTAAAATCTAAAGAGGCGCATAAGATGCAACCTGTGTGTGTTCACATATTCATAAGAGGCACATAATATGTGACCTGTGTATATTCACAATAGATCATTAAAATCTAAACAACATTACATAATAGTAAATTTTGAAATTCTGAGTGCATAACAACATATAGTAAGAACCAAATCCGTAGGTTAAAATCTAACTGTGCAAAAACGTGTTCGAACCCTATGACTGCCGAATCAACAGTTGATTAAACAAGTTACCCTTGTGTTTGCCAGTGCAGAGTGGTCAACATAGGTAAGGCCTTTCGTAAATGACTCAAATTCATAACTCTAGATCAAACAAAGGATGTTGTCGAGGTGGCCATGAGACAATCCCTTCCGATAGAGAAATTGTTTTACAACCAAAGGGTACAAGCAAGTGTTGTTTCAAACGAATAAAATCTTGATTGTATTGCTATTGTTGGATTACTAAGAGGGGGGTGAATCAGTAATAGAGAAATTTAATTATTTTTCTCTAAAAATACAAGTGTTATATCAATGTAGCATTATCATACAATAGTTACCGAATTAATAAACAGTGAAAAAATGAGGAATCACACACATACACAGTACACCAGTGTTTTTACATGGAAACTTAAAGTGGGAGAAAACCACAAAAACATTTTTCTTATATGTCTTGAAGAATTACATTCATTGGAAGCACCAACTTCCTTTATTTTCCAGCTCCAACTGGAAGGAGGCTCCAACCCCCTAGTTTCTCAGGCTACAACCTGAGGGAAGCTCCAACTCCCCAATTCTCTGGCTACAACTAGAAGGAGGCTACAACCCCCTATGTTCTCCGGCTACAACCGAAAGGTGGCTACAACCACCTATCCTTGCCCTATCCAACCACCCTGAAATATAAATATCAAATGTAAACAACCCGTCACTGTCACTGAATCAACTATTACCACTGTCAACCTGTACCAATAACCTGTAACAACCTGTACCAATACACCTGCACCAAACAACCTATACCAATAACCTAAACCAACATGTATCATGCATCAACCTTGACTCATCAAGATGTACCAACATCATCAACTATACACCTCATGTATGTCCCAACTCATCAACTATACACCTCATGTATGTGTCAACTCATCAACTACTTTTCTCAACCATGTATCCAACATGTACCTCAACCATATACCAAAGACATACACCAATATAACCATCAAAAGTTATCTAACAATTCATCACTCTATCCATAAACCAAATACCATAAACCCTTACATCAAACCATGTGCCACAACCTCATTGTTATGTAGCCTCAAGCTAAACCAACAACTTCAGTAACACATCACAACCAAAAGACCAATACCCATATGCCAAATACCAACAACAAAATACCAAGTGTATCCCTCAACAAATCTAATATATGCAACAATAATGAACATCCAATACCATCTCAAGAGATAAACCCTAACTCAAAAAACATACCTCAAACAAGATGTGCCATATCTCTCATAAATAGACCACAACCATGTTGCTGTCGCGATTTTTTTGCCGCACTTTTTCTGTCGTGATTTTTCTGCCGCAATTTTTCCGCCACACTTTTTCTTCTGCACTTTTTCTGCTGCGATTTTTCTACCACACTTTTTCTGCCGCGATTTTTCTGCCGCAATTTTCCTGCCACACTTTTTCTGCCGCGCTTTTCCTACTGCAATTTTTTTCTATCAATAATTCCTGCCCAAATAACCTTTCAAAAATATAGATATTCAATGATATTCAAGTGTGATTAAAATGAGAGAGCCTTGCCTCTTATTTATACTTTCATGTAGCTTGCTCAAGGGGTTACCTTTTAACCATCTTAACCTACTTTCTTCATTTTAGGGTTAACCAACTTCTAACCACTTGTCCACTTAGTAATTTCTCCATTAACTTTATTATTTAAATAATTTCTTTTGTATCCACTTTGACTTATAGTACACTCATCACTTCACTTTATTATTTACCTTCTAA
>SNQJ01S0000466.1:106351-125652 GCA_010110895.2 Picea sitchensis | reverse complement strand
CTTATAGTACACTCATCACTTCACTTTATTATTTACCTTCTAAAATCTCTTAAACCACTTTCCTTATTTTAGGGAGTTCTCCATTAACTTTATTATTTAAATAATTTCTTTTGCATCCTCTTTGACTTATAGTACACTCATCAATTCACTTTATTATTTAAATAATTTCTTCTTTGCAAACACTTTGACTACTTTGACCTTTTAGGGCTTCTAGATGAATTATGAGGGTTCTCCAACTTCAGATGGCCATAAATCTCTAACCGTGAGGAGTTATGTGACGTTCCACATACCACCAGAAATGTCATGACATGTATTATCCATCAGGAATAGTTTTACCTGCAAATATATCAAAACTCATACCATTATCCATCAAACAAACTTGGGTCCATTACCCAAACCTTTCTACTACCAGAATTCGCTACCAGACTTTCTTCAAGGGTTGACATCAATGAAAACCAACCCAATTAATCAACAATATCCCCCTTTGGCATTGATGGAAACACTCTGATGCAATATTGAAGTCATGTCATCCAATACTGAAGTCATATCACTCATGCTCCCCTTGTGACCATCGCTCCCCCTAGAACCATGCCTCTATGTTTTGCATATGATAAATATGTCCCCCTTTGTAATCAATTGAAAATGTATCTTTATATCTAGGGCTACTCCCCCTAACTGAATTGTCCTTGGGGATACTCCCCCTAATTGAACTCTTCCTGAAACTAATCTCCCAACCTAAACTGTCCTATTTGTGGTGCTTCCTCATGTAAATCTAAGAAATATAAGATAAACATTCAAAAGCATTCATTTTGGAGTAGAAATTACTCCGAGTCTCTGACAAAGATACTTAAAGGCTTCCCGTGAAAGCGGTTTTGTAAATATGTCTTCCACTTGTTCTTTTGTGCCCACATATTCAACTCTGATGTTCTTCTCTACAACCTGTTCCTGTAGAAAGTGATACTTTATTGGAATGTGCTTCGTCTTGGAGTGCATCATCGGGTTCTTTGAGATACTCATGGCGCTTGTATTATCAAAATAGATTGGAATGGGTTCATCATTCTCAACCTGTATATCTGTCAGAGTTTGTTTCATCCATAAAACCTGTGTACAACATGTTGTTGCTGCAATATACTCTGCCTCGGTCATAGATAAGGATATTGATGATTGTTTTTTTCTTAACCATGATACTAAACACTCACCCAAGTAGAACGCTGCTCCACTGGTGCTTCGTCAGTCATCAATACAACTTGCCCAATCTGGATCTGTGTAGGCAATACGTGATAGATCCTTTCCTTTTGGATACCATAATACAAACTCGTATGTTCCCTTGAGATATCTGAAAATCCTCTTCACTGTTAATACATGTGATTCCTTTGGTGTTGCTTGAAATCATGCCACATGTCCAACTGTTTGCATTACATCTAGTCTGGATGTTGTCACATATAGTAGGATACCAATCATTGACCTGTAATGCCTCTGATCTGTAGACTTTGAATCATCATATTTGTTCAACATGAAACTGGTTTGCATGGGAATGATAATTGGTTTGCAATATTCCATTCCGAACCTCTTTAACATTTCTCTGATATACTTGGTTTGAGAAATAAAAATTTCTTGGTTCCTTTGACGTATTTGAAGTCCCAGAAAGAAGGATAGTTCTCCAAGTAATGACATTTCAAATTCATTATGCATATCATTTTCAAATTTCTGGCTTAGCCTATCATCATCACTACCAAAAATAATATTATCAACATATACTTCAATTAATAAAATTATATCTTTAATTACTTTGATGTAGAGGTTGTTGTCTGCACTTCCTTTTCTAAACCCTTCCCGCTGTATATATTTATCCAGTCTAGAGTACCATGCTCTAGGATTCTGTTTTAGACCATATAATGCATTCTTTAATTTATGTCCATCTGATACACTTTAATATTATTGGAGCATGCATAAGCTAAAAGCAATCGGATTGCTTCTATTCTGGTAATTGGGGAAAATGTTTTTTTAAGGTCGATTCTTTCAACCTGTGCATATCCTTTACATACCAATCTAGATTTGTTCCTTGTAACCTGTCCATCTTCATTCAATTTATTCATGTATACCCACTTTGTTTCGATCACATTCTTATCCTTTGGTCTTGGAACCAATTCCCAAGTGTCATTTTTCTCTATTTGATCCAATTCTCCATCCACGTCCTTATTCCAAAATTCATCCTTGCTGACCTCTTCAAAATAGGTTGGTTCAATCATAGATGAGAGTGTTAAGTGCATTTGTTCTGGTGAACATATTCTTCTTCTAGTCTCAACTCCTTCATCTTTGTTTCTAATAATCTGATCTGAAGGGTGATTCTTCTGTACTTGTCTGCTAGGTGTCTTTGGAGGTACTTGTTGAACTTTCTATTCTAATACTGTCGGATCCTCTTCATATTCTACTTTTTCATCTTTTGTTTCTTCTTCATAAAGTTGTTCCATTGATTCATTTTCTTCTTCCTTTAATTCTTGTCTGCCTGTTTCATCAATTGTTACGTTGATGCTTTCCATGACTTTGTTCAATCTCAGGTTGTAACACTTGTATGATTTCCTTGTACTTGAGTAACCAACAAGTACTCCTTTGTCCACATGAGAGTCAAACTTTCCCATTCTTCCATATTCTCTTTTGATGTAGCATTTGCTTCCAAAAACTCTGAAGTGCTTCACATTTGTTGGTCTTCCTTTCCATAGCTCGTAGGGAGTTTTGTCAATGTTGTTTCTGAGCATTACTCTGTTTTGAATGTGAACTGTTGTATGCATTGTCTATGTCCAAAAAATATCTATCAATTTGGAATCCATTAGCATTGTTCGATCCATTTCATGCACTGTCATGTTATTTCTTTCAACAACTCCATTCTGTTGAGGTCTCTTGGCAACATAGAATTGTCTTTTTATTCCATGACTGTTGCAGTAGTCCATGAATTCCTTTGAAGTGAACTCTCCTCCATTATCAGATCTTAAGCATTTGATTTTTGAGTCCATTTCATTTTCAACCATTTCCTTGTAGATATTGAAGTTTTCAAAAGCTTCTGACTTATTCTTGAGAAAGAAAATTGCAGTCATTCTTGTATAATCATCAACTAATAACATAAATTATTTCTCACCTTTTAAACCCTTTGTTGTAGTTGGGCCAACTAGATCAGTATGCACAATTTCCAGTGGTCTTGTCATTGAATATTCCTTTGATTTGAATATGGTATTTGTTTGCTTTCCTTGTTGACAATGCTTGCATAAAGTGTTGGTTGGTTTCATGATCTGGGGCATTTTTCTGACTGCTTCTCTTTTGCTGACTTTGACAAGGTTATCAAAGTGTATGTGACCAATTCTTCTGTGCCATAGCCAACTTTCATCTTCCTTTCCTAGATAACACTTTTCATTTCCAATTTCACTTAACACATATATTTTGCTTGAAGTTCTCGCAGTTGTAGCAATCAATTTTCCTGAACCTTATTTTCTTATCTCACACTTTTGTGAATCGAAAGTAACTTTATGACCTTGGTCACACATTTGACTCACACTTAGAAAATTATGTTTCATATCTTCTACTAGTAGAACATTTTTTGCCTTTATATTCTTGTTCCCAATTCTGACTGTGCCTTTTCCAATGATTTTAGTTGAATCATCATTTCCGAAGGAGACTGGTCCATCTCTTTCTTTTGTTAATGTAAGAAACCTATCTCTATCACATGTCATGTATTTTGAACATCCATTGTTAACATATCAACCACGTTTCTTCTGGTTAGCTTGTGGAGTGAGTGTGCATTATTCATTTTTGTACTGATTCTACTTTCTTATCCATGTCATTTTCTGAGGTTCCTGTCTGTGACTGTTGTTATTATGTTGTGGTTCTCCAGGAGGGACTGTCATTCTGCAATCTTTGTCCATGTGTCCAAAGTTGTTACATTTGTAAAATTCCACTTCAGTGCTCAAAGATTCAAACCTGTTGTAACTTCTTCTCTATGTTTCACTAGGCCTTCTTGGATAAACCTTTTGTGTATGACTTTCAAAGTTGTTTATGTTCATGTTGTTAGCTCTGCAATTCATAGCTTTATGTCCAAAATTATTACATGCATAACATAAACCAAAAAAGATAGTTTGATACCTAGGAGTTGAATATCTTCTGAAGGAAGGCACTCTTATGAATTCTTCTTCTTCCTGAGGCCTATATGTCAGTTGTTGATTCTAAAATATGAATCTTCTCACTGGAGGAGTGTCCTTGTAATATTCCTTGTAGATCTTCTTATCCCCTTTGATTGTTTCTGCATAGATTTTTGGATATGTTTCTTTCTCTGTTGTTTTGGAGCTTGATCCATTTTCTGTTTGATTGTATTCAAGTACAGACTTGTCATGATGAGGTTTTTGACTATTGATAATGTCATCCAAAACTTTTGAGTTGTTCTACATATTTTTCTTTTGAAGATCTTTTCTTAATGTGTCAATCTATGCTTCCAATTTTCCAATGATCATGTCTTTTTCTTCTAGTTGTTCTTTGAGTGCTTCTTCAATTCTTTTATCTTATTCTATTTGAACCTTCAAATTTGTGATCATTTGTTCTAGATCTTGAGTGTCTTCTTTCTTGTCTAATTATGCTTGTAGTTTCTTGTTTTTCTTCTTTTCTCTTCTGATAAGTTATATGGTACACATCAATTCTTCTTGGTAGTCAACTTCTCTCTCTTCGTATTCTTCTTCGACCTCTTCATATTCTTCTTCAGAGTCTTCTTTATCAGAGTCTTCTACTGCCATGAATAAAACTCTTTCTATCTCACTATCACTAGATTCATCTTCATCTGATGATGAGATGTCTTCTTTGGTGCATAAGATTTTCTTGAAAGATTTCTTTGTGGTTCTTTTGCCTTTATATGTTTGTTTTCTATTTGAGTAACCTTCATAATTACTCTTTTTCTTATGAGGACATTTGTTAGAAAAATAACCAATACCATCAGAATTAAAACAAATTAAGGGAATCTTACCTCTATAACTGTCGTCGGTTCCCTTGTTAAATCTTCTGACAAAGTTCGCCACTTCTTCATCATCTTCCGAGACATCATTGTTGCTTCTATGTGCTTTTTCTTTTTGATTTGAACTTTTGGATGCTTTGAAAGCTGCTTCTTTTATATATGGATTTTCTTGTTCAGTTCTCATTTCATATGCTGTGAAGATTCCATGTAGTTCATCCATGCTTATTGATTTTAGATCTTCTGTTTCTTCTAGTGCTGATATCTTAGGGTCAAATCTCATAGGAAGAGATCTTAGTACTTCTTGAACAATTACAGATTCTTCGATTTCTTCTCCCAATCTTATGATTGCATTTACTATTTCAACAACTCGTAAAAAGTAAGCTGCAATATTCTCATCTTCCTTCATCTTAAGTTGTTCGAACTAACCTATGTAAGTTTGAAGCTTTGTTGCTTTGACTTTTGAATCTCCTTCATAAATATTTTGACGTTTGTCCCAAATATCTTTAGCGGATTTACAATGTGTAACTTTGGTGAATACCGTTTCACTAAGACCATTCAAAAGTGCATTTGTGGCTTTGGAATTATTCTGACCGAGTTTCACTACTTTGTCATTTGTTGGCAGAACTGTTGGTACTGTGTATCCATCTACAATTGATTGCCAAATTTCAAATCTTTGTGCTTGTATATATGTCTTCATCCTTATGCTCCAAAATGCATACTTTTTTCCATCAAATTGTGGTATTAAATTTTTATACAAGTTGTTGCTCTCCATGATCTACCTTTCGGTGGTTAAACTGGTTTTTGAAGGAACCTTCTCTGATACCAATTGTTGGATTACTGAGAGGGGGGGTAAATCAGTAATAGAGAAATTTAATCTTTTTTCTCCAAAAATACAAGTGTTATATCAATGTAGCATTATCATCCAATAGTTATAGAATAAATAAACAGTGAACAAATGAGGAATCACACACATACACAGTACACTAGTGTTTTTATGTGAAACCCAAAGTGGGAGAAAACCACAGATTGTTTTTTCTTATATGTCTTGAAGAATTACATTCATTGGAAGCACCAACTTCCTTTGTTTTCCAGCTACAACTGGAAGGAGGCTCCAACCCCCTAGTTTCTCAGGCTACAATTTGAGGGAAGCTCCAAATCCCCAATTCTATGGCTACAACCCCCTATGTTCTTCGGCTACAACCGGAAGGTGGCTACAACCACTTATCCTTGCCCCGTCCAACCGCCCTGAAATATAAATGTCAAATGTATACAACTTGTCACTATCACTGAATCAACCACTACCACCTGTCACTGTCAACCTGTACCAATAACCTGTAACAACCTGTACCAATCAACCTGCACCAAACAACCTGTACCAATAACCTGAACCAACATGTACCATGCATCAACCTTGACTCATCAAGATGTACCAACATCGTCAACTATACACCTCATGTATGTGCTAACTCATAAAATATACACCTCATGTATGTGTCAACTCATCAACTACTTTTCTCAACCATGTACCCAACATGTACCTCAACCATATACCAAAGACATACACCAATATAACCATCAAAAGTTATCTAACAATTCATCACTCCATCCATAAACCAAATACCAGAAACCCTTACATCAAACCATGTGCCACAACCTCACTGTTAGGTAGCCTCAAGCTAAACCAACAACTTCAACAACACATCACAAACAAAAGACCAATACCCATATGCCAAATACCAATAACAAAATATCAAGTGTATCCCTCAACAAATCTGATATATGTAGCAATATTGAACATCCAATACCATCTCAAGAGATAAACCCTAGATCAAAAAACATACCTCAAACAATATGTGTCGTATCTATCATAAATAGATCCCAACCATGTTGCTGCCACGATTTTTCTGTCACACTTTTTCTGCTGCGATTTTTCTGCCGCGATTTTTTTGCCACACTTTTTTCTGCCGCGATTTTTCTGTCGCACTTTTTCTGGCACGATTTTTCTGCCACACTTTTCCCGCAACAATTTTTCTCTATCAATAATACCTACCCAAATAACCTTTAACAAAAATAGATATTCAATGATATTCAAGTGTGATTAAAATGAGAGAGCCTTGCCTCTTATTTATACTTTCATGTAGCTTCCTCAAGGGGTTACCTTTTAACCATCTTAACCCACTTTCCTTATTTTAGGGTTGAAAGCCAGCACAACCACTTGTCCACTTGGTAATTTCTCCATTAACTTTATTATTTAAATAATTTATTTTTGTATCCACTTTGAATTATGCTACACTCATCACTTCACTTTAGTATTTATCTTCTAAATCTCTTAAACCATTTTTTCATATTTTAGGGAGTTCTCCATCAAATTTATTATTTAAATAATTTATTTTGCATCGTCTTTGACTTATAATTTTTTTGTCCTGAGCACTTTATTGGCCAAATAAGAACAACTTTTACCCGAAACCTTTTGACTGCGCTTTGACCTTTTAGGGGCTTCTAGATGACTATGGGGTTCTCCCTTTGACTTATAGTACACTCATCACTTCACTTTATTATTTAAATAATTTCTTCTTTGCAAACACTTTGACTACTTTGACCTTTTAGGGCTTCTAGATGACTTATGAGGGTTCTCCAACTTCACATGGCCATAACTCTCTAACCATGAGGAGTTATGTGACGTTCTCCATACCACCAGAAATGGCATGACATGTAATATCCATCTAGAATAGTCTTACCTGGAAATATATCAAAACTCATACCATTATCCATCAAACAAACTTGGGTCCATTACCCAAACCTTTGTGCTACCGAAATTCGCTACTGAACTTTCTTCAAGGGTTGACATCAATGACAACCAACCCAATTAATCAACAACTATTTATATATACAGAGCGTAAATAATGAATTCCCATAGAGGGTTAATACTACTATTTATATACACAGAAGGTAAATATGAAACTTTCCCATAGAGAGTTAATATTTCCATATATTTACACAGAGTGTAAATTATGAATTCCCATAGAGGGATAATATTGCTATTTATATACACATAAGGTAAATACAAAACTTTCCCACAGAGAGTTAATATTGCCATATATTTACACAGAGTGTAAATTACGAATTTCCCACAGAGGGTTAATACTGCTATTTATATACACGGAGCGTAAATTACGAATTCCCACAGAGGTTTAGTACTGCTATTTATATACATAGAAGGTAAATACAAAACTTTCCCACAGAGAGTTAATATTTCCATATAATTATACAGAGAACAAATTACGAAATTTCCTACGGAGTGTCAACAACAGACAACTCTAAATAATGACAATCAGCGTAGCAAGTCTTGGGATCTATGGACGACTCCCAGAGGGTAAGAATAACAATATTACAACAATGAATAAAAGAAAAACGCAGAGGGTTTAACTTTAAAACGACTCGGGCCACGGTCTGAATGGGAAAGAACCGTAATGAGTATAGGCTAGAAGACTAACAACCAAACAAAATGAAACACAATAACCCTTCAAACCCAAAATCATAAACCCGGTGGAAATCCTGGGTAGAAAATGCATACATGGGCACAATTGTCAACCATCAAACAAAGAAAAGAAAACAGGGGGTCTATTACTTTGAGCTCTCAATGAATTAAATTTGCATCAAACAAAGAATACATCACAAAATACTTCTCACAAAGGTCTTAAAAAACAAAATTGTTTACTCACCTTGGCGCATAGAGAACCACGGGTATGCATTTTGTTTTCTCCATCGCGCACTAGAGCCAAACCTCACCAAGTGCATTCGTTGTATTACAACGCAGAGACAAAACTTGTGTTACAGGACCAAAGGGAGCAAGAACGATGAACAAATGTTACCTAGAGGACCTCACAAGAGGAGTAATAATAATTGGTACACCCCATGTCACTACCATGTGAAGTTGAGGGAGGTGGGGAGCCCACATTGGGTAGTTTCGCCTAAGTGTCAAATTTGGAAGGTACAAGATAGGTCTCCCCATTAATGGACCAGTCCAGGAGTAAATTCCTATAGGACCCAACCTGTCAGCCACCATTAAAACAATTTCGAACCCCTTTATTGTTGATTTATGTTACCAGTCGGGTAGGGTTGCTAATAATGTTGTTATGGTATATGTTCACTACACTATGCTAAAGTCATATGTTGTTATGGTATCCATACAATAGTCTATATGTTAAACAATATATGTATTGTTATGGATAGTGTTAGGGTTATGGTATCCATATAATAGTCTATATGTTAAACAATATATATAATGTTACAAATAGTGTTAGTGTTAGAGTATCCATGTGATAGTCTATATGGTAAATGGTACATATGTTGTTATGGATAATGTTATTGCCATGGTATCCTTATGATAGCCTATATGATAAACGATATATATCGTTATGGTTAGTGTTATTGTTGCGGATAGTCTATATGACAGTCTATGGTTATAGTCTATATTGTTTATCGAAGCTAGGAGAGCTATGTAGAAGTGGAAAATATATGATTAATGATAGTTTATTACGCAATGTAATATGGATAACATGTCTTGACATAGTCATGGTGTTATTCTAAGGGCCATGACAGTCCTAGTCGCAATTTTCTTCAATAACAAATAAGTGTATGATACTAATCCAATAAGGACGGTAACTCTGCTATGCATGTGATACAAGAGTAAAGATATATTCAATGGATTATCTCTGTGTCACAATAAATGTTGGAGAGTCAAGGAACTTTAATGTGCCCTAATAAAAAAAAATATTTGGGAAATTTGGGGTACATCACAGTTATCAACTCTGCCTATACAACAAAAATCCTTATGTCCATCGTTGCCTTTGGTTGTTCATTCTTCTTGAAAATAGGAATGATAATGTATTTTTTTTTTTCTATCATCATTTTCATCAAGTAAAACATTCATGAAGTGAATTGGGGGATCGGATTTTGTTCATGATGGTGGAGTAAAATTTGCAGCAGAGATGGAGTCAATTGTGCCTTGAGAAAAATATAATTGACAAGGAACAATTGAAATGTCACCCCCACAATGGGGTAACAAAAGGAAAGGATTTTATACATTTCGGGGGATTCAATGGGATGAAGGAGGAAGGCACAATAGGGTAAAGGAAACTAGTCTAGATGTATACTAGCACCACGACCTACAATTAGTATAAGCTTTTGAGGAATTGCTTGGATTGTTGGCATTACACTGCCTATTTCAATTGGCCCCAAGTCTCTCTCTTGAAGGCTTTGTTTCACGTGAAGTGAAGAAAAAATTGGACCCCAATGGATTTCTTATTTACTAGAACTAGAAGGGCCATTGTACCTGTGAATGGTGGGGCATTACATGTGACAAGAGATCGAAATTGGTGGAGGAGGGTGACTTGAAAAATGTTGGTTTTGGTGGCTATGTTGTGTAAGGCCTACTCTTAGTAGGGGATGAGGACAACAACACACATGAATTTTCAATATGCATGGTATAGATGAGGAAATATTTTAGATATGTTTTCCCTCAAATAACACTTCCAACATAATTATTTGATATATTTGCTTTACTGATTATGTTCTTTCATCACAAACATATAACTCATGTTGGGGAACTTACCTATATCTAAGCACACTTGAACTTACTCCTTCAGAAATTTATTCTTAGTTTTTGAGATACATAGATAGATGGATATAATTTTATTAGATCATCCATGAGACCAAATGGTCATATATGACTGCAAAGTTTACATTTTCTTTGGCATTTTTAAAAATAAAAGAAAAAGATTATGATAACCACAAATGGTGGAATAATAGTAACATCTAATCATGGAATTGGTCTACTCTACTAAATGTGGTCCCCTTTGCTCCACAATAAGAGTCGATTGGCTTGTTGACTCTACTTTTAACCATTGCTTCTTGTATGCATCAATTTCTCTCATAACCTTGTTATACCTCCCACTATACTCTTTTAAAATGTTGATTCCTATTTTTTTAATGCAAATTTGTCATCTCCCTAACTTGTTCCTTAATTTGTTCCAATTTTCATGTTTCACATCTTAACTTGTGTGAATTGGATTTTAGTTGTGCTATTACTTGATTTTCATTCTACGAGATGTTAAATTTCAAGTAGTTTTTCACTTTGATCTCATCTTGTGTGTTGAAGTTGTCTATGTAGTATTGTTGTTTTCTTTTGGCATGCACTCTCCATTTCCCTTGTTGTAACATTCATGATCCTTATTTTAGGGGGTATATGGTCTAAATTAGGATGCAAGAGTCATAAATCTATAAAGCTAATAGATTGTCCATGTGGATCAAGGAGATGCCCACCTCCTCATTAATTAATCGAGCTAACAGGTTGCCCATATGGGTCAAAGAGAGTCCCACCTCTCCATTATTGTATTGAGTTTTATTTTCCACTGCTTAGTTAGCTGGGTAGTTAGATCTATTATTATAATAATAAAGACTCATTTAATGAGCTCTTTCCATTATTGTATCGGGTTTTATTTTCCACTACTTATTAAGTTGGGTAGTTAGATCTATTATACTAATAATAGAGACTCAATTAATGAGCTCTTTTTGACTTTGTCCAATGGACCATTTTGTAATGCTATATAAAGGTGTAGCAAACATTCTCATAATATTAAGTTACTCATTTAGGCTTCTCTTATCTTTTATATTGTTCAATCTGAGATTAATTAGCTCTGAGTGATTTACTAGTAATTAGTTTTAGAGGTGAGGCTCCTCTTTCAATCTCACCTCCTGAGTACTTCATTTACATGTTTTTGTCCATGTTTTTTTTTAATGCAATATTGGCATGTACAAGCTCCTCCTCTCTTGGCATTCAAGCCATCTAGATCTCATCCCTTGAGATTTGGATCAATGGTATTAGAGCATGTACACTCTCCATCAAGACAAGGGTTTGAAGCATGTTGCGGGTTCAAACATCTGCAACAATAACCAACCTCTTTTTAGTACTATCGTAATCCATTCGCCAGGCCATACACTGTAAGCATCTTAGTTGGTCCACAGGCACTATAGGGATTTTTTTCCCCTCATATATTTGTTCACCATTACAAGGAGAACCATACACGGATTCACTACATCCATACATGGATCCAGTACATCCATTGGTATGCAACATTTTCAACAAATTTTCAAGGTGTCCATGCTGTCGACGAAGGTTCCACAACCTCTACAACAACCCATGCTGCTCTACAAACTCTTGGCATCCTTTGTGGCCCTCTACACTCAACCAAATTCAAAGATTTTTTGTGACCTCTACACAACATTTCAGAGGCTCTACCACATCTCAGTAGAAATATCTATTCAATATCTCAAATGGGTATTTCATGGAATCTCATTTGGCTTCCTGGTTTGAGAGATATCATCAATTGAATCTCAGCATGTATTTGACCCAACGAGGCCGCACATACCACCATATTCAACGGTACTTTTCTCCTTGTTTAGACAACTACAGAAGGAGTTCCACATATGCCTAGAAATATCTCTTTAATATCTCAAATGGGTATTTCTCTGAATCTCATTGGCTTCCTAGTTTGAGAGATATCATCGATTGAATCTCATCATGTATTTGACCCAAGGAGGTTGTGCATACCACCATATTCAAAGGTTTTTTTCTCCCTACTCAGAAAAATACATAAGGATTTCCACATATGGATGGAAATATATCTTCAATATCTCAAATGGGTATTTCATGGAATTTTATTTCATTGTCTAGTTTATGAGATATATTTGTTTGAAGCAACACATGTCTGTAACCAATGTGGCCACGCGCCCTTCAAATTCGGCCTGGTTTTTCTCACTCCATGGGCCACCTCAGAACAAGTTACATATACCTATGAAAATATATCTTCATTATCTCAAATGGGTCTTTGACAGAATTAGATTTCATCACATGTAGAAAACGTTATGAATATATTTGCAGAAGGATGTTCACAACCCCTAAAGTCATGATTTTTCCATATTATTTTTTAAATTTTGGGATTTTATTAAAATTTATTTATTTTTCTACCCATGTACAATGCCATTGTCAACTAGGTTATGGCTCAACAACAAGCCCATGGTTATGTGTCAACCACACAAAACCCTTCTCTTCATTGGGTATTTTCACATTGTAATCATAATGATATGATAATGGGGTTTCTCTTTTTAGCATGGGTGAAATGATGGGGACCATCATTTTCTAAGGGGGGAGGAATGATTCGAATTTTAGGGGGTATATAGTGTAAATTCAAATGCAAGAGTCATAAATCTATAAAACTAATTGATTGTCCATGTGGATCAAGGAGATGTTCACCTCCTCATTAATTAATTGGGCTAACAGGTTGCCCATATGGGTCAAAGAGAATCTCACCTCTCCATTATTGTATTGTGTTTTATTTTCCACTACTTACTTAGTTGGGTAGTTAGATCTATTATTAGTTAGCTGAATTTGCTTCTTTTGTGGAGTACTCTTTGGATGCTTGTTGTCTTTTCCAACAATCCTTCTTGAGATGCCCAAATTTTCCATAGAACCAACATTTTCCATTACCCTTACTGTCTTTTGACTTAGACCTAGTTGTACCTTTCTGATCTTTCCCTCCTTCTGTAGATAAACCTCTCACCACCATTGCTTCTACTGTTGAGGTTTCTTTACTAGATCTTCTCCCCATTTCCTCAGAAAACAGACCTCCCACAACAATGTCATAATCAATGACATCTGTTGAGCTAAACCACATAGTTGTGACCATATGATCCCAAGACTTAGGCAACAAACACAATAGTGTAACTGCCTTTTCCTCATCTTCGTATGTTACGTTCATATTAGATAATTGACAAATCGAAGTATTGAAAACATTCAAGTGATCAACAATTTTCATACCTTCTTTCATCTGCAAGCTGTACAACTGCCTCTTCAAGAAGATTTTTTTCATCAAGGACTTTGTCATATATAGACTCTCCATTCTATTCCACAAACCTGTTGTCTCCTCTTCAACGATGTTAAACAACACTTCATCTGCCAAACACAAACAAATGGTACTGAGAGCTCTTGCATCCAAATCTTCCCACACCTCATTTGTCATGCTTGTCGGTTTCTTTAACTTTCCATCCAACGCCTTTTGCAATCCTTGTTGCACAAGCAGATCCTGCATATTGAACTTTCATAGCACAAAACTATTCTTACTATTGAATTTCTCCACCTCAAACTTATAACTCTACACTTTCACCATTAACATAAACCACCCAAAAAAATCACAACTTATAATAAACCATACTCTTGAAAAATCAAGATTAAATTTCAAAAAAAAATTAAAAATAAACCATACTCCTAAAAAAATCAAGATTAAATTTCAAAAAAAATTGAAATTTAAACTTAAAAGTTATAAATATAAATATATATATATATATATATATATATATATATATATATATATATATATATATATATATAACCTTTAAAACCATTCATCTTACTCTAATACCTTACCCACATTAATCATAAAGTCGATCCCTCTTATGATTGTGCATATTAGGACAAAAACCTTAAATCCCTCGCCATATTAAATTAATATTCTCCACCCCACCTTTTTTCATTAAAAAAAAAAAAGCTCTCCTTTGAACTTCATACCATGACAACAAACTTTTAATTTTTTGGATTAAGAGGTTTTCGCACCTTAGATAAGGATGGCATGTGAAAAGTCCAATATTGTCGCACTGTTTAATATGGAAAACATGTGATAATTTTTTTTCGACACTTTCGTCAAATTGTCGTATTGTGTATTGTGTATTACTCATGATAATCTATGAATTTTGTCACATTGTGTATTGTTCGTGATAATCTGTGATTTTTTTTTAATTTCGAAGTTTGTCTGTGACTGTCGCACTATGTCATAGGGACAACTTGTGATATTGTGATAAAACTTGTCCTAGGCCGATCCACTCCATTCGGCTTGGCTTGGTTAACCTTCTCTGCTATCCAGTGACCAGATTCTCTTCTCCTTCGCTCTCTAATCCTTCAACTCTGTGCTCTGATACCACGTGTTAGGAAACGAAAGAATAAATGTAACAAGATTCTAATAGCAAAGCATATAAAACCAAGATTAAACTGAGAACAACAATCACACAATTGACACAATGATTTATGTGGAAACCCAATACATGAAAAAACCACGGGGCAATAATAATTAATATTCTTAATTCAAGGAAGAATTACAATAGCCAACACTGGCATACAACCATCCTCTCCTCTCATACACACAATCACCTCAGTATTGCATCTTCCTCTCACACGCTCACTGCACATTGCACTCTCACCTCTATGGGTATGTTCGTATATATAGCATCTCTCAAACACTTAGATTAACTAATTATAATTAGATCCACCACTTCTAATTCACTAGTTACACAATATATTCACAAAAGAGTGCATTCATGCACATTCCTCTTAATATAGTTGGAAACAAGTGATTATAATTAGATCCACTACTTACACAATGTGTTCACAAAAGAATGCATGCATGCACATTCTTAATATAGTTGCATGCATGTGCATGTGACTCCATGGAAAATTAGTTGAAAATTAAGCTATTGTAATTCAATCAAAATTAATTTAAAATATACTCCAAAACCAACTCGACAAATGAATTCAATATTTTCATCAAAACTACTTTTAATTATGATCATTTGGATTCCAATAACATTTAACATTAACTCTATACCATTCTCAATTACAATTTAATATAGTGTTCTTATCATAAACTTTTACACCTACAATAATATTTTAATTAATTTTTATTTTCTACAAGTTAAAAGTGATTGATGATGAATACTATGATCCAAATTGATGGATAAAATTATTGTTGTTGTTTTAATTCAATATTTACAATTAAGTTACTTTCACTTATGGTCATTCCTATTACAATAACATTTAACCTTAACTTTATACCATTTTGAATTACAATTTAATCTATGGTTCTTATCATGTACACCTATAATAATCTTTTAATTAATCTTCATTTTCTACATGTTAAAAGATGTTGTGATGAATATTGATGCTCCAAATTCATTGATCAAATTGCTTCTTGTTTTGTTTGTTTGGTCTTTGATCCACGAGTTTCTGGATTTAAAAAAGTTAATATATTAAATTAGATGAAAACATTTACTCTCCATATGTCATTGATGACCATACAATCATTACGGTTTCTATTCACTCTCTTAGTATATCAGCTAGCTTCCATTTGACTGTAGGTTTAGGCGATGCTTAAAAGCCCTTCTTATTATACGGAAATCGACTAAAATTCAGAGAAACCCTCGATATGGCTACTATCTCAAAATATATGTAAACTTTTATGATACAGAATGATTCACGGATTCCATGGACATAAATTTGTATGGTCGTTTTATCTTTCAATTAAATGGACAGTTGCATTTCGAAGTAGAAAAGTCGTTGTATCATTTAATTAGAGGGCAGGTTGCATTTTGAAGTAGAGAATTAGTTGTATCATTCAATTAAAGGGTATTTTGAAGTAGACAAGTGGTTCTATTATTCAACGGTAGTAAATTGAGAACAGCGACGTGAGATAGAAAGAATACCTTTTCACCAGCTTCCAAAAAAATCCCATAATTGTCCTTATTGAAAGTATTTAATGACAACAAACTTATTGAAAGTTTAGCAGCCCCTAAACTTAAAAATGAATCAAAGAGCGCTATTGTTCACTTCCTTATCTGAAGTATTGAATAACCGCTAACTTCTTGATGGAAACCTTAAAGCTTAGCAGCCCCGATCCGAGCGCGCTAAAAAAATATTCAAAACTCAGTAGCATCCGGCGATGGATTCTGGCGCGAATCTGCCAAAATCATGGTCTCGTTCATGGGTTTGGAATCAACTGAAACGCTTAGACTCCATGGGATCAATCATAACCATGAAGATCAATCAAAATTCTGGTTATTTTTAATCCATCAAGGTGGCAAAAGAGCTGCAATATATACAGAACACATCAAAATTCAGTAAACAAAGCTAATTATTCAGGGTCAAAGCTGCTCATTCACGACCGAAAATATGACTGGGATAATGAATCATTGAATTCCAATCATTGAATTTCTGTGAGGTCCATGGATAAGGGATAGAAGTAAATTAATTAGTGAATATAATTCTGTTTCACTTTTTTTTTAAATTGACTCAAATTTGGCAAGAATTTTGACAAATTTATATGAGGGAATTATATCGCGTATTTATATCAAAGATCTATATCTATGAATTTTGACCCCTTATAAAAACTTCATACTTCATATTTTTGAAAAATTAAGATATCAAAACAAAACAGTGAATTGACAGGAAAAAAAATGTAATTGCCGAAAAGCTAGGTTTGTCCACTTAATTATCGACTCCATAAAGGCTAACGATCTCCTTCATAATCGACTCCAGTAAAGTTAAAGCTTTCATTCCTGTTGCAGGACAAGCAGCCCTGACATCATATGTTATTCTTATATGATTTTGCTTTTTATTATAAAATTTTGTATGGGCCTTCAAAATATAGTAAAGTCAGGTGATTGAGTGTGTTGTTAAGATATTTTGTGATGTTAAAGTTTAAGGGTGAGTGTGGCTTAAGCCGCATGAGATTCCTAATAATTTTGACAACTTAGATGTCCATAAATAGCTGTTTCTCAACTACACAGACTAATCTATCAAACAAAAAAACTTTATATAAATTAATTAACTGTAAAAAATTATTAATTACGTTTGGATAGAGGTTAAGTTACACTATGTATTCACACTGCATTTACACTATGAATTCACACTGCATTTTGTGACAAATGGGTTAAGCGTACCTGATTACAGTGGCTTGAAGATAAGATAAGTTCAACCCTTAACTTTGCAATGCGAATGTTACCATAACCAAAAAATTTATAAAATTTTCTATTACTTTCTTTTTCATCAACCTGCACAATTTAGAAAAACAGTTTGTTAAGTTTCAGATATGGAGCAAATTTTCATATCGTTAAGACTCCAACAACTCTTACTATTAACTATTGATTTATATTTATTTTCAAAAATATATTTTTTCAATTTTTTCTCTTAAACAATTTTAATGACATTTATTTTTATGCTTATGATTGTGTATAAAATGTAATATGAACGGTTCTCAAAAAAATCCACCCTCATCGACATTTCGTTTTACGGGCGAGGTTCAGACCAAATTCATCAAATTTTCATTTTACGGACTAAGGTTCAGACCAAATTCCTGGGCCCCATCCACCAGACAGACTTTCCATGATTGGGACTGCATATACCTTACAGACTGGACAGACTTGCCATTATTGCTTGTAGTAAATTTTGATGTAACAATGTAACAGTTTTTCTCTGGTGACTCTAAATAGTCAAGGTTTCACCAGCAGATACTGGGATTAAGGTTCTGACAAGGTTCCATGGAAGCAATCAAGGCAACTCTGTCTGGTAGGTCGTCCTCCCATTATATGCACATGCACCATTATATGCAGTATTTTAAACATCTGGTTTTGAATTTTTTTTTTTTTATTCTCAAAAATTGGAATTGCAAATTCAAAATAAAATAGGATTTTTCAAAATACTGAATCCATTTATATTTCCAGAAAAAATATGACATCAATATAATACTAACTGGATTTAGATTTAGATAATGATTTCCCCAAAAAAATTCCAAAACAGAGTTTTCAAATTGTCCCATTATCTAATCCCAACTGATCTCTGGAGCATGTTCCAAACTGATCTCTGTAGCATGTTCTATATTTGTGTGGAGGTAATAAGTGCAGTACGATATAATTTATGGCAGCATCTTTACCCTTGTTATTTAGAATTTCAATCTCTACCTTTCTCTATAAAACCAGACCATCCATCTCCTGAGCCAAGCACGAGCAGTTTTAGTATGAAATATTCGTTTCTCAGGTTTTCCTTTTACACAATGGCAATCAGAAGCCTTTTGTGTTTGCTAATTCTGGTGCGTTTATCTGCTGTTTATGGACAACTTTGCCCACGTTTTTATGACATATCGTGCCCCAGTGCGTTCTCCATAGTGAATTCCGTAGTAACGCAGGCTGTGGCCAAGGAGAAACGTATGGGGGCGTCGTTGCTCCGTCTTCACTTTCACGACTGTTTCGTTAATGTAAGGTTTTGTTTAATTCAATTGTATTGTCCTAATCTCTGTCGGCTCAATTTTCAATTGTATGTTTAGGGTTCGACATGATTTCTGCGCTCGTTATTGTTTTCCATGTATTGCTATTAATCAAATCACTTTACCTGACTGTAAACCTTTATTTGTGTGCGGCGGTCAGGGTTGCGATG
>SNQJ01S0000466.1:60811-96352 GCA_010110895.2 Picea sitchensis | reverse complement strand
TGGGGTTTTGCATTGTCCGAGCATTTGGCATTCTGGGCCCGATTGCTCTGGTGTTTGTATTTCTTGCTGCATTCAACGCGTCTGGGCTTGATTGCACGCAACTCATCCCTGCAACCGTTCTTCTGCTATCACCAGCAATTGCCTCGCGCCCTCTCCATGGCTCGAAAAAGAGGTACACCCCGACGTGGCTCGGCCTGGGAGGCGCAGAAGGCGCAGCGGCTTCGTAAGGAACAACTTGAAAGGGCCCTGGCTCTTGCTACATCAATTCTCCAGAAGAACGACCGAGCAGAGAAACGGGCTAGGCTAGCCACCATTGCTGAGTCTGGCGCCGGGTGCAGCCGAGATGTCAAGGAAAAAATGTCGGGAGCGAGGCAGGAGAAAGCGCCGGAAGCGAGGCAGAAGGAGGAAATCGAGGAGGAGTTTCCCCCCTGCATTGTGGAGGAAATCCCGTATACGGGGGACTTGATGACTATGGAGTTCACCCGAGTGGTTACCAAGAGTGAGGAATGCAAGCCCATTCCGGCACTGGTCGATTACATCCCTGGATGTCTCGTGGAGGAAATACCCTGGCCTGGTAACAACAATTGTAGTTGCCAGAATGCGAGCATGAAGGCTGCAGAAGGTGCAATGGAACAGCGGTTGTTAGATGCGGGTTCTGGAGCGACGGTGGACGAGGGTGGCAGCGTGCATGGCTCACTCATCCGGGATGAACACCTAGCCCTCATCTTCGACCTCCGTGGACACTTGGCGGATCTGGAGTATCGGGCCCTCTGCATGGGTCAGAGAATGGACATGCTACTTGATGCATTCTCCAATGCACAGCCCAAACGGAAATGTCCACTCTGCTCGCAAGCTTATGCCATCCTGGCTGGGACCACGCGGCAGAAGGGCGAGGATGACAGGTCACCAGACACCTAGGTTTTTATATTCTCTTGGTTTTTAGTTTTTATGGTACTGTTTTATATGAACTTAGACCAAAGGCATCTGTCCTGGTTTCCTCCAGGAAGGACAGATGTCACTCTGTCTTTATGTCTTATAATGCTATTGCTACTCACTCCCTATACTTGTGGTTTCCGAAAATCGGCAGCATTTTGGGTGATACTCTTTTGTATAACTCTGTACAATTTTTTTTGTCTATCTAATATAGCAGGATCCACACTTTTTTATTTAAAAAAAAAATAATTAAATATATAACATCTTACAAATCTATGATATGAACTTGAACACTCACATGATAATTTATAAAAAAAAAAAAATTACCATTTTATAAATCTATGTTAATATAATGATAATTTAAATGCCTAATTTATTTATTTTGGTTGATACAACTCTATTTGGTGTCTTTTCACTTTTCTAAACTAGTGCAATTGATGAAATACAAAGTTTTGAAGTTATGCACTTAATAAAATTCAAAAAATATTAGTTTATATGAAAATAAATAATGTAATTGAATTTAAATTTGAAAAAAAAAAAGTAAGTTAAAAGTAAACAAAATTTAATATTTTGATGATTTTTTTAAATAAAGTTTTATCTCCACTTTGATATATTCAATTTTTAAAATTCTAATAATCAATTTTTTTTTAAATGAATTAAATTTTTTAAAAATAATTTTTTTATATCAAAGTTCTCATCATTAAAATAAAATTATCACTTTCAACAAAATTCTTACAAAATTTCAAAAACAATTTTAATAAAAAATATTAAATTTATTCATTTATTAACTATATATATATATATATATATATATAAATTAATAATTTTATATATTAAATTAAGATAAAAATTTCCCAAACCATTTAATGGTGCTTTTATTTTGAAAATAATACTTATCATGTTAAGTTTTCAAACAAAAAGTCTACAAAAATATGTCAAACACACAAAGTCTACAACAAACATTGAAATCAAGACATTTTGGTTGTTGATGGAGTGGAGCCATGTAAAAAAAAAAAAAGTGATTTTCACATCATCATTAAATGGAGAATAATAATTAAAAAACACCTTTCCCTCCATAATAATTAAAAAACACCTTTCCATAAGGAGATGACAATTTAAGTTTATCATGTTAGGTTTTTAAGTAAAATAATTTACATTAATAAATTTAATAGAATGTAAGTTTATTATGTTAGGTATTTAGAATTTAAGTTTATTATGTTAGATATTTAGTTATTTTTAAGTACAATAATTTATATTAATAAATTTAATAGAAATTTAGTTTATTTAGATGAATAGATTTAATAGAAATAAAATTTAATAGAAATATCATTTATTTAAATGAATAGATTTAATAGAAATATCATTTATAAGAAAATTTATTTTTTAAATGATTTTATTAAATTAAAATACAAATAAAAATTATTACATATTTTTATTAAAAATAATTTGTGAATTTTAATTATTTAATTTAAAGTAAATTGAGAAATATAAATTAAGTTTAGAAGACAAGTGAGCACAAACAATTTTTTTTTAAATTAAGAAAAAATAGGAATTTACAATGAGGTTACAAAAATATTTAAATTAAAAAACTATTTAATTTCAATCAATTGAAAATAATATTTGAGATGAAGATGTTTAACTATTTAATTTCAACTAAATTGGTACACACATATTTGAGATGAAGATGTTTACTCCATAAGTTGATTAAAGAGGTCATATATATATATATATATATATATATATATATATATATATATATATATATATATATATATATAAATTTTAAAAATACCTTTTTATATATAAAAAAAAATGACAAAAAAAATTAATAAATTTAATTTATTTTTATAAATAGTTGAATGGACAATTATATGTTTGAGGTGTCTTCAACACTTGTCAAATAAAACATTCAAAATCAGCTATCCTCTTAAAAATAAAAATAAAATTGCTTAAACATTCAAAATCAACTATCTTCAACTATCTTCTTAAAAATAAAAAAAAATTACTTAAACATTCAAAATCAACTATCCTCTTAAGACAAAAAAATTACTTCTACCATTTTAAGACTAAAAAATTACTTCGACCTTAATTCATTATTAGAAATAAACCCCCTTGACAAAAGAGGCTCCCATACATTAATTCTATATAAATGTTTAATTACTAAAAATACCAAAAACTATTTATTATTTAGATATTTTAAAATATAAAATTCATGATATTTAATAAAATTTCATAGTGTTATTTTATTTTATTTAATGTAAAAATAAAAACTATTTATTATTTAGATATTTTAAAATATAAAATTCATGATATTTAATAAAATTTCATATTATTATTTTATTTTATTTAATGTAAAAATAATAAAGTTAGTTAGTCGTCATTTTCTTTTATTTAATTAAAAAGGAGAAATCATTTTTCTTTCTAAGTTGAGTTTTATCTTTATTACACTATACTTGTGTGTACTTAGTATTGGTAGACATATATACTACATATTATGACAAATAGAAGAATATAGGTACATGTTATAAATCACATCATATGTATCATAATATGTAATGCTTTATAAATTTTCGTTTGCATTTAACATTATTAATAGAGTAATTGGTTAATAGACAACCTAAATGGCATAGATGCCTATGTAACATGGGGCAAGTTGGTTCATTACAAGGGTGATAACAGAGTTCTTGGATGGTTCGAGCACTAATAAAATCCATAGATAACATGCATTTTGATATATATATTTTTTATTAATATTATATTTATTATTATTATTTTACCTTTTTTCAAAAATCTTCTATGCATTAAAATTGTATTTGTCAAGCCATGCAATCTTCAATGGCTTATAACAATATTACAATGTCTAAGTTGTTACATCTTCTTTCTAGAGTCCAACTCCACCTTCACCATCAGGAAGTAATGACCTCTCAATTTGACACAAGGTGTAATCCCCTCTAAATCATTTTAGTATACTCTCATCTTAAATGACAGTCCGAGAAACAAGGATCCAAGGGTCAAATAAGAAATTGGTTATGCTCATGTTCCCCATGGATCCCAAAGGATAGAAAATTGCCATTTCTTGATAATAAACAAACAAAATTTAATTTATTGTAAGAAAGAGAACAAACTACAATGAAATTTGAAAAGGAGTGAAATCTTTTTTCTTTCAAAGTTGAGTTTTATGTGTGTACTTAGTATTGGGAGACATATGTACTACATATTATGAATGGAAAATAGAAGAATATAGGTACATATTATAAATCACATCATATGTGTCATAATATGTAGTGCTTTATAAATTTTTATTTGCATTTAACATCATTGATAGAGTAATTTGTTAATAGATAACCTAAATGGCAGAGATTCCTATGCAACATGGGGCAAGTTGGTTCATTATAAGGGTGGTGATATAGTTCTTGGATGGTTCAAGCACTAATAAAATCCATAGAGAACATGCATTTTGATATATGTTTCTTTATTGATACTATATTTATTATTATTATTTTACCTTTTCTCAAAAATATGTCATGCAATACAATTGTATTTGTCAGGCCATGCAATCCTCAATTGTTTATAACAATCTTACAATGTCTAGCTTGTTACATCTTCCTCCTAGGCTCCAACTCCACCTTCACCACTAGGGAAGTAATGGCCTCTCAATTTGACACAGGGTGGAATCCCCTCGAAATCATTTTAGTATACTCTCACCTTAAACGACAGTTCGAGAAACAAGGATCCAAGGGTCAAATAAGCAATTGGTCATGCTGATGTTCCCTATGGATCCCAGAGGATAGGAAGTTGTCATTTCTTGATCAACAAACAAACATAATTTAATTTATTGTAAGAAAAAGCACAAACTACAATGAAATTTGAAGAAATAGAGAAATATAGACCTTGTTCTAAGCTTCCAATTTAATTTGATTGTTTGTTTGGCCATATCAATGGGAATGCAATAAAGTGAATTGCTAACTTTGTTGTGCACCTGTTGATATGATCGAACAAATCAATATGGTCTACTGTGCAATTGAGTAAGTCTTGGGTATTGTAATAAAAAAAAAAATATTGAATGATTTAAGAGTATATTGATCAATCAAACCATGGGTTGGAGTTGCATTTGAAACCCATGGGGAAAAACTTTAATGGGTGTGCTGCTATGAGTGACTTTATATCAAGATCCTCTGCTCACCAACTCAAGCACATGCAACCCAACCTCATTTTTTCCCCATTGAAGTGACCTTTCACAAAACAGTTTCAAGGTGATTAAGAAGTATGCATCCTAATGCTTGACCAAATTAGTGAAGTTGTTACTACTCAACTTTACCTATAAAACAAAAGGAATTATCTTCGTCACTAACTTCAATTCTTCATTCTTCTTGAAAATAGGAATGCTATGTATTGTTTTGATTTCTATAATCACCATCATTAAGTAAAACAAACATACAACGCATTGGGGGATTGGTTTTTGTTCTGAATGTTGGAGCAAAAATTACAGCAAAGGTGGGATAGAGATGGGTTCGATCATCTATTAAACAAAATATCAATGATAAGGAATGATTGGAAGGCCCCCATAGTAGGGTATCCAAAGAAGAGGCTTTTGTACATTTTGGGGGATTCACAAGGAGGAAGATGAAGGCACAAGAGGGTAAAGGAAATCAATCTAGATGTATACCGACACCATGGCTTACAACTACAAGCTTTCAAGGATTTGACTTGGATTGTTGGCATTACATTTGCATCTTTTAGTTGACTATGAGTCTCTCTCTTGAAGGCTTGCTTTCACATGAAGTGAAGAAAAAGTTGAATTGATCCAATGGATTTCTTAGTAACTAGGACTCGAAGGACCATTGTCTCTATGAATGGTGGGGAATTACATGTGACCAAAGACCAAAATTGGTGGTGGAGGTTGACTTGAGCAATGGAGGTTTAGGTAGTTACGTTGTGTAGTGCTTACTCAAAGTAAGGGATGAGGACAACAACAAATGGAACTTTTAAATATGTTTTGGACATATAATGAATGATTTTAAAGATGTTTCCCCTTAAAGAGTTATTTCATTATAATTCTTTGGTTATATGGTTAATTTATTATTTCATCACAAATATATAACTCATTTTGGGGAACTTCTCGATATCTAAGCACACTTGGACTTGATTCTTTGTAATTTATTTTCATTTTTGGGATACATAGATGTATTTTACTAGACCATTCATGAGACCAAATGGTGGAGTAATGGTAGGAACTAAATCATGGACTTGGTCTAATCTACTAAATTCGGTCCCCTTTGCTCCACATCAAGTGTTGGTTTCCTTGTTGATCTCTACTTTTAATAACTACTTTTGATGTGCATCATTTTCTCAACCATGATTTCTATACCTTCCACTATGTCCTCCTAAATGGTTGATTCCCAATTTCCGATATGTAAATTTGGCATCTCCCTAATTTGTGAGTATGTTGTACAACATAGGAGAAAGTGTTGCTCAGTTTCTACCTTCCCATTTCCACATATTTGATATAACCTCCCCTCTCCTGGATCCTTGGGTTGTTCCTATTTTCATGTTTCACATATTAGCTTGCATGCACTATATTTTAGTTGTACTATTATCTGCTTTCATGCCATGAGATGTTAAGTTTCAAGTAGTTTTGTACTTTGATTTCCTCTTGTTTGTTGAAGTTGCCTATGTAGTATTGTCACAATTTTCTTTTGGCATGTTTTCTCCATTTCCCTTACTATAGAATTCATGTACATGAATTTTTAGGGTCATTTTAACCATTTGGAACCTTTCTTTTTCCATGCCACACTCTCTAAGCAATATTATGCATTTTTGATTCCATGTTTTCTTCCTCCTTTTCAACGCCTCTTGGTTGATTTTAACGAGAATCATGTTGTTGTCGATGGTTTCCATTATTTTTATGTACATAATAAATTTTCTCAATGTCTCTAATTCTATTAAGTATAGTCATGTTTCTAATGAAGATTATCTTGTAAGAGGTGTTTATTTTTAGTCTTAGGCAATGCATTATTAGGGGATTCTATGCCCATTGTTGTAATCTAGGGAAAAGTAGGGGAGTGTTACTAGTAGTTCAATACATAAGCAAGCATAGATTCACATATACATACATATATACAAATACATACACAAAGAAGTGGAAGCCCAAAGAACAACCTTTACTATATAGATGATTAAATACAACACAATATCTCTCTTCTCTAATACATACTTGTTTAGTTATACCTACATATTCAATTACCAAGCAGTTGTAACTACTTAACTAATCGGGTCGGTTGATTAACAAAAATCTCGACTGAATTATACTTTTGTCTTCGATAGTCAACCGACTATCTCTTAGTCGAATGTCGGGTCTAGTCGACAAAGTTGACTAACCATTACAACATCTCCCCCCACCTCAATTCCTTGCTCGTCCCAAGCAAGAGGGGAATAAAACATAATTTTGTTTTACATTAATTATTTACAAATAGAAATGAAAGAGAGAAAGAAGAGGAAATATAGCCAAAATTTTCTGATGCTTGATAGGATTATGGAGCCATATTTGACTGTCTTGCTACGTCAATATCTTTGTTGTTAGTCGAGTCGACTACGTCCTTTGGTCTGCTTTATGTACTAGCTTTGAAGGCAGTCTGTAGGATGTTGGGAGATGAATGTTGTAGATGTTGGGTGAAGTCCTACCATGCATTGATTGACTGGTGTGCTTCCAAGTTTAGTGTCTTCATCTATCCAAGCAAATTTAATTTCTCTTCTATTTCTGCTTGCTAGGTCGTGACCGATTCTGGGTCGATCTGATGTTCCATCTCTTGAATCTTTTTTCTGAGCTATGTGAGGCTGATTAATTCACTGTAAATTTCCAACTGTACTTTGTGCCCTTCCTTCTTCCATTCTTGTTCTTGTTGTGAGTGTTGTGACTCTACTGCTTTTTCTTTTTCTAACTGGTTTGTCAGGGCCTCAACTTTGATATTGATGTCAGTCGTCATATTTCTGGTCTTTTCTATGTTTTCGAATGCAACTCTTTGTATTCTTCTCTTGCTGAATGAATTTGCAAAGTGATTTGGTCAGTTGCTTACCACCAAATTTAGCATTGTATCCTTCTTGGTGACATCTTCCACATTTTTTAAAGTCTTTTAAGATTGTTGTATTTTTTCAACATGATGGTAGTTTTTTGATCTTGGATTGTTTTATTATCAACCCTTGTTTGGTGGTATTGTTGTTGTGTCCCTTTCTTTTCTTTTTGGAGAATTTTGACTCGTTGTTTTTTTTTGTATTAGTTGTGATCAGTATTCCAATCAAGTCTTTAAAACCCGCCAAGGTGCTCTCCATTTTTGGCAGCTGCTCTATTCTTAAATGCTTTATGATCACCACTTTACATTCTTGTTAAATTTTCTTTTGGTCCTCCTTTATTTTTGAAAGATGACTTCCTTCTCTAAGAACTTTATTCCACCTCTTTGATGATTCTTTTGTAACGACTTGATGTAAATTGAAAAGGTGTTGGTTGGAAATTGAAGTCGATTCGAGTGTGTTTTCGACAACTGGCTTGGATGAGCTGGTGACTAGGTCACTTTAAAGGTAATTTGTGTGGATTTTGTTTTCTTACTCTTTCCTGAAGTTATCCCAAGTACTTATCTTGAAATTTTTGTTGCGAGATGCAGTGAACTTTGAATAGTAGTTCCTTTACTACTATTTCATGCTGCTACATTTTGGTAAGTGAGTTTGAATGACTAGTTCCTTTACTACTATTTCATGCTGCTACATTTTCTCTGTTTATTTCTACAAGGAATATTGTTGAGCCTGCATCTGTCTTGACACTGTGTCCTTAGTTGAAAACTTTTCTAGGAAGGCTTCCGTTTTGTGTTCATGTTGTTGTGCTCCTACCTCTGTGGGTATGTCGGTCATGATCTCTACTAGTCCTGACTCAGGAATGTTACCATCCTGGGTGTTGATTTCCTAGAGTTCGACTTCCTAAAGACCGAACAAATGTTGTATATATTCAAATGGGTGGACTGATTGAATTGGTATGTGATCGACCAATTCATGTTGTTGTGCAATTTCGACTGGTTGATCTGACTAGATTGATATTCCTTCGACCAAATAAGGCTTATATGCCCAGTCAATCTCGATCTCCTCGTCGACCGACATAGATGATTGGTCTGACTGAGTTGCTTCTGACGACTCAACAATTACAAATTGTCTCTTCTTCTTCTTTGCAAGTCGTTCCTCAACTATGGTTATTGGCTCAGGTGGTGGAGATTCTCTTGTCAAATCGATTGGTGGGATGGTCACTCTCCTTTTGCCTGGTGTTGGCTTTGTCTTGAATTCTAATTTTGATCGATTCTTTGTGACCTTGTCTGGAGTTACCACAATGGTCACACTTTTGAGTATCTTATGCCTCCATGCTCCCCTTGTTTCAATCTGTCATAGGGTATTTTTGATTTGTTTGACCTGTTGTTTTTGTACTTTAGATTTTTCCATGGCTTCCTCCATTCCAAGTCCAACTGATGAGGTTAACATTTTCATCGTATCAGTCTCCTGCCAAGTTTGCTTTTCTGTTTGCTTGATTTTTTCTGCAATCTTGTTGGTGATACTGGTCATCTTTTCTTAAATGGTAGGGTCATTAAATTCGATACCTTCAGTTGACTGGAAAGTCTCTCACCATATTTCTTATGTGTCGAAAGATATGTCTTCACCTTCGACTATTGTTTTTCCTTTATCTTTTTTTGTTGGTTGCTTTCTTTTCTCGTGCAAGGGTCATGTAGGAACAATTGTTAATGCTTCTAAGTCTTCAACAAATGGTACTGCATATTAATCTTCTTATCTTTCTTACTATTGTTCAAAGTCGGTGAGGGGAAGTATCAAAGGTAGTCTTGGTTGGTTAACTTTAGGAGGAATTTCTATCTCTTTGTTTGTTTGTCTTTCTAATTCAAAAAATATTTCCTCTTTTGTTGGCTGATAATGTAATTCCTCGGGTTCTGGGGTCGACTCCAATCCACCAAAGTTTGGTGTAGTCAATTTCTAGTTGAATATGGCAGGGCGTCGATAGGGCCCGACGAACTGACTGCTTAAACTTCCATATATGTGAGCTATATTTTAAAATTTTCACCCATAGTCGAAACATTTCTTATGGAGGTAGCAATCTTGAAGCACCTTCCTGCTCTATTGCAAACAATTTATATTTTTCCTAATTGTGAACGCAGGGTTGCTGACTCGACTATATTTCTCCATTTCTATCCATATTAATAAAGAAGGGAATTTGATGGCCTTCCTATATTATTGGCATTCTTTACAGTCAATCCATATGATTTTGACCATGTATTCATACCAATTGAATATTTCTTCCTTTTTAAATATTTGGTTGATTGACCCTATCATGGTCATTTTGACATCAAACACTTGACTAGTTGGTGTAAAGAATAAGGATACAATTATGGTGGTCCATCTTGCGCGTAAGTCGGGGATATTTTTGATAAGTAACCCATTTGAATTTTTTGTTGTAGTCGACCTGGTCAACATTTGCATTTGAATTTTTCGGACCCTGGACCCCCATCTTTGGAATGTCGGTGATTCTGTGAAGCCCACATGTTATTGTTATTGGCTCGTCAAGCCAGTGATATCCATCATGATACCACCTGATAATAAAATTTTATGCTTCTTCCTTCCATCGTCTGAAGTAAAAAAATTGTGGTGCTCCTAGGGGGTGTCCTATTCCTGCCTTTGCTAGGAATTATGTCTCAGGCTTCTAATAGTTGTTCTCCATCCCCCAATCTAAAAATTTTGCCACTATTTGTTCCAATCCATATCCTCCATGTATATTTTAAACTTGTTTAATAATTTACTACAAACATATTTTCAATAAAAGAACATAAAATATACAATGGAAAATACACACATTACATAGAGATTTTCCCCTAGAAACCCAAACTGGAAAAACCAACATATTCTATATTCATTCTCATCATACATTGTTTACAATACAATATACATATAGGAGTGAGCGACATCCAAAACCCTAATCCGATGACCTGGATTAGTCAACAACCCTAATTCCTTAACCATAAATAGAAAACCATCGACAAAAAACCATATGCCAAAAAACCGCCCAAAAACGGGCATGAAAACGAAGGACAAAAATAACACGGGTTGTCAGATATTATGCATTTGAATTTGCAATGAAGTTGTGGTTGTTCTTATGAACAGTTATCTTGGCCTTGATCCTTCCTCTATCTCGACGACTTGTCCTCTCATTCTTTACATCTCTATGTCTAATTCGACGGTATTCAATAAGTCGGGGAAAGTTGAAGGTTTGCTCGGGTTCTTAGTCGGCTCTTTACTCTGCTGTGGGGGAGAAAATAACAATGATGAGAAGTCATATGCATCCTCCAAATTTGTAGGTGGGAGAGGGAGATTTGAATTAAATGCGACCAACTTTTCCTTAAATTCGGGTGCCTCCATCATAATTGTTGGTGTGTTTTGCGACTCGTATGAGGGGACATCCAGGGTAGTGCTTAGTTGGCATGCATGCAGGTCTTGTCGTGCATTAATTGTAGTGATTTCCACTTGGCTTTAATTCATGTTGATTCATCCCAAATTTATGTTAGTGGCTGCACAATTGTCTTCTCCATAGTGTCGAGCATTAATGCGTTCGTCAAGTTCGTCGATTCTTTCCTGTTGTGTCTTAAATGCGTTGTCCTTCTTGGAGTTAGAATTTTCATTGTCAGTTTTTTTTCTTGCATGATTGATTAAGTCTCCTTTGTTGATCCACGATCAATACATTGTTCGACCAATTGCTTCTTTTGTATCACCAAGTTTCCTCTTGTCGGTTCTTCTTAGTCGATGTTATTGATATTTACTGCATTCATCTATTTAATGGTAGTATCATCTATGATGGCTTCACTTGCTTGAACCTCACTTGTTTGAACCTCGCTTTCTTGATATAGATCCACCTCGATCAATTGAATGTCACTTGATGACTAGGATTTTTTTGTAAGTCTGGAGATGGAGTCGTGTGTCGATCTCTTCTTCGTCCACTTTCTCTGTGGCTTAACTAGGGGCTTCTTTCTCTCTCCATTCTACTTTTTCTTTACTTATTTTTTTCCAAGATTTATAGATTCTTTAATACTTAATTTTTCCTATGACAGTTTATTGTACCTGAATTTTATACTTGAATTCTAACTGACTTTTATTAAAAAAAAGGATTTAGTACTTGGTACTATTATTAATATACACTAATCTACTTCGACTTGAACTGAACTGTTATATTTCTAGTCGATCCCTGTTGGCATGATTTTTGACAAATGTTTCCAACATGGTTCCTCCTCTCTATGTATTATACTTGTTTAAATGAGCACCATTAATTACTTTTTTAAATGGGTTACCCAACAAAGTTTGAAGTTGAACTACGCCTATCGGTCGAATATCTTCTATAACATAAGGACCAAGTCATGTTGTCTCTAACTTTATGGATTTTCCTTTGATTTGACTGTCGTATAGTAGAACCAAGTCTCCATTTTTTATCCCCTTCTTTTTTAGATGATGATCATGCCATGATTTTTGTTGTTTTTTTTTAACTTCTTGGTGATGCATTGCTATTATCTTCTTTATTATAGCTTATTCAATTGGTAAAGAAGATCTTGTCTGCTTCTGTCTTGGTCGAATTTAGCAATAGATGCTATTATGTTTGAGTTGGCCTAGAAGTGAAGTGGTATCACAAGTTATTTTTCATATACAAGTTTAAAGGGATTATGTCTAGTCGATCACTTATAAGCAGATCTGTATGCCCATAAGATTGCAATAATTTTTTTTGTCCTAGTCATTCTTGTCGATGCCGTAGATTTTAGTGAGTCCTTTATGTAGTGTCTTATTGAATGCTTCAACTGTACCATTTTCTTGGGGATGATATGTTGTTATTCTTTTATGATCAATGATAAATTTATTTAGTAGGACTTGGATCATCTCATTTACAAAATGTGTCCCTTGGTCACTAATTAGAGTTAGTGGACATCCAAATATTGTAATAATGTTCTCATAAATAAATTTTGTTGTGACCTCTTTATTGCATATTTTGACTGGTTCTACTTCCGCCCACTTAGTCACATATTCAACTGCACTGATAATATATTTTGTGCATGTTCTCTTTTATCTTCGAGGAAATGGATCGACAAAGTCGATGGCCCGGATCTAAAATGGTCTATTAGGATTAACTGATTGTAATGGCATTTCATTCTTCCACAAAGGTTGACCCATTCTTTGACAACTATCACATTTCTTGAGTTCTTCCTGACAATATTTGTGTAAAGTCAGCCACCACAGACTTGCCTGAAGTGTCTTTTGCGCTATCGTGTCGGCCTAAAAGTGGCCCCCGGTAGTTCATGCATGTGACTCATTGATAATCTCTTCTCTTTCATGTTCTAGAGCACATCTCCTTAATACATCATCATGTCCTATTTTGTATAAATATATGTTGACGATTGTGAATGGTGCTGCTTTTAGAGCTAACACTTTCTTTTTATTTGCTGAAATATCTTCGGGTGCTTTTCCTTCCTCCAAGAAATTTTCTATTTCTTCCAGATCTTTTGGTGTTGTTTTGACATGGATTAGATGTGCATTTGGAAGGTTTTCCTCTATTCTAGTCAGGTCTTCCCCTATCTTGAGTCGGGACAGATGATCAGGCCTAACGTTCTTTTTCCCAGGTCGGACAATTATGTCGAAATAAAATTCTTAGAATATTAATAACCAATGACATAAGTTTTTTTGGTGAACAGGTTTATTGAATAAATATTTTAATGTCTGATGATCTGTAAAGAATGTGAATGGGTTCACTAGTAAGTAGTGTCAGAATTTCTGCAAAGTGATTATTATCGATAAAGATTCCCTTTTTGTGGCATAGTAATTTATTTCTCCTTTATTCAACTTCTGATTGGAATACATGTTTGGGTGGTCAATTGTGTCATCGTATGGTTGTGCTAGAACCGACCCAACAATGAAATTTGAAGCATCGACATGCACATGAAAATTTCTCGACCATTCAAGGAATTTCAGTATGGGGGCTTCGACCAACTTCATCTTTAAAATTTTGAATGACTCATGGTAGTCTTGACTCCATATAAACTCAATTTCTTTCTGAAGCAACTCATCCATTGTGAAAGTGATATCTGAATAATGGCGTATAAATTTTCGGTAATACCCAGTATGTCCAAGGGAGATTTTAATTTGTTTCTCATTTATAGGTGGCTTCAAGTTGAGGATGATTTTGATTTTTTCATGTCAATTTTTACACCATTATTACATACCACGTGGAATAAGAGAATGCCAATTGGTGTGGAAAATATGCACTTCTTAATATTGGGAGATAATTGGATTTGTCTTCATCACTCCAGCATTAGTCTGAGCCATTGCATATAGTTTTTGAATAGGTTGTATATAGTTTAATCATCAAAGTAGAAAACCATTGTCTTATAGATGTATTCTTAAAATGATTTTACTACTATTCTTGAAAATACTGTTGAGGCATTCTTTAGCCCAAATGGCATTACCCTATAGGAAAATGAGCCAAATTTAGAGACATTTGTCGTCTTTGGTTAATATTCTTTAGCTATAGGGACTTGATTATATCCTAAAAATCTGTCTGTGAATGAGTAACATTCATGACCTGCAACTTCATTAATTATTTCATCGTCGAATGGAGTGGGAAACATATCTGTTAAAGTTAGTTTGTTGATACCTCTGAAGTCGACACAAATTCTTAAATTCTTAGGGTCATGATTCTTCAGTTGAACCACCATAGAAATGTCCCATTCTGCTTTGTCGATTGGATATATGATGCTTGCTGATAACATTCTTTCGATTTCCTTTTGAATGATGGGTTTGTATTTGTGAGGTAATTTGTAAGGTCACTTTTTTATTGGTTTTTCTCTTGGAATGAGTTCAATTTTCATCTCTCCCATTTCTTATATAAGTCCTTTTATATATTTATAGTCTCGTGCAAATACATATTGATATTATTTGAGTAAGTCTACTATGTTGGTTGTCTCCTTCTCTGTCCAATAGTCTCCTACTCGTGCCATTTTTTATCGATCGTCATTTGATATATTGAACACTTTTGTCTTTAATTCAACATTCATCAACTTTGGTGGTTTTTCTTATTCGAGATGTCGATCCCCTTTTTCGATCTTGGTGAAGCTTGTTGGAAAGTAGGGCTATTCAATTTCCTCTTTTTCTTCCTTAGATATTTTAATATTGATTTTACATGGTTTTGCATCGTTGGGTGGTCACTTTTCCATCAAAAACTCTGGTCAGGACAGGTTGTATTTTCCATATCTATTCTTCGTGTTGTCGAAACAAAGTGGCAAGACGATGTCAAGCCTTCATCAATCGTCATCTTTCCTTTTTATTTTTGTATAGTCGGTGTTGGTTTTTCTAGGAAGATCTTAATTTGTTGTGTTGTTTCTTTTAGATGTCCCTCCTCCGGAATAAATTCGAAGTCTTTCATAAAAATTTCTTTAATTTTGGACCAGTTGAGTGTATGACCACATGCTTCTTCGATTTTGTACCATTTATTTGGTATTTTGTCTAGTGTGTTTGGGAACATTTGCAACCATACTCTTTCATCTCTATATTCTATTCTATGCCATTCATTCTCACAACGATGGATATGCTCGACTGGGTCATACCCAACCTTGAAGATAGGGATGTTGAATGCTTTGTATAGTTTTTTTGATACAATTGTCCATGTTTGTAAGTTGATACAGTTGTCCATGTTTGTAGTCTTGGGGAATGCGTTTCCCACCGTCTTACGGCTTGGCCTATAAAGGTTTCTACCAAGCTTTGATTTTTGTCTTGTTGTCCGACATATTTAGAAATTTCCTCGACCTGCGTCGATAGAACATTTCATTCGTTGTAATGTAGCGGATTTTTCACCGTGTTTTTGGTCGGAATAAGTGTAGGAGTTTATCGAAGTATCTTTTCATAAACTATAGGTACTGCTTGAATTGAGTATCATGTTCTGGAACGTTTAATTTGAATGGCTTCAATGGTCCAACAATATTTTGAGTGTGCCTCATAATTTTCAATCTACTAGTTGTATAGCGCTGAGTCGGAGTTGTGTCCAACCGACAGGGGAGATTCTGCTGAGATTTATCCTTGCGTGTTTGGTTTGACGTAATCTCTTTGTTCATTTATTATTTGGTATAGACATCGCACTTCATGATATTCATCCAATGAATCACTCCAAGTTTTACCTTCATTAGGATCCCAAGGAATTATTATTTTTCTTCCATTCCCTTTTAACTTGATTCTGTTATTTTCAAGGGAGATATTTTCTTTCATTTCTCATCCCCATGGATGACCAACAAGTGCTACATATGTTGGAATTCCCTCGACTAATTCGATTACTTCAAAGTTGACTGATGTCGGTATACCCATAATATAATTTTCAACGTTTCTGAGTATACCAATAGGCTTTATTAATCTTTGATATGTTAGCTTTAGGTAATTCAGTGTTGGTGCTAATGAAGGTCGACCTAGTCGTATCCATGTATCCTGAGGTAGGATATTTACTTTTGATCCAAAGTCGACGAATTCTTGGTTAATAAACAACCCATGAATTTCCAATTTGACCCGTGGGTCATAATATTTATTCTTATAAGAGAGTTGTCTGATGTATTTATATGGTCTTTGTCCTTCTTTATACTCTCTTAGTATATTAAGTAGATCTAGTAATCGACCGATTGAATGATTTTATTTTAAGAATTGTTTGAATTTTTGTACAATGTCTTCATTTTGTCTTCCTCCATTTGGTTGGTCTTGGTTATAATTTTTGAAGAATTTCAATGCTTCCCTCATAATATGTTCTTCTTCATCTGGATTTGGAAAGTAACTAGACTTCCCTATCTGTCGATCATGTAAGGGGATATTATCTCATCGTACACTTGATCTAGTGATGACATGTGAGTTATTCTAATTTAACACTTCTTCTTTAGAGACTGCGTGTAGGAGGCTGACGTTCTTTTTTGTCATGATCTTGTCAAGCACTATTGGACAATCTTCCAATGAATGATCACCAACACCACAAATGTTACAAAATTTCAAGTCGACCCAATATTTTATTGGGTAGTCGGGGCTAATGTGGTCTCCTTTCCAACAATTGTAATAGTAAGGTCGACCTCAACCTCAACCCAAACCTTGGAATATGGCTCGACCTCAACCATAATAATTAGTTCTTCTCCAGTAGTTGTTATTATGATGGGCTTCTTTGATGTGATGGACTGTATTTACATTTTTGTTTCATGCATTTAGTTATCACTTTGATGTTTTGTGTCTGTGCATTTCACAGATATGGTAGCACCTGGTATTTTTCAAGTTGTGCAAGAAATATTATATAGTATGGTCAATCAAAGTTTTTCATATGTTACAATATGTTTCTGCTTTCACTCGGCATGCATCCGTTGCTCCTGGTACTTGATCATTAAGACTACAAGTATCTTTTGTATGACCATGATCTTCGCAACATGTGGTACACCACACCTCACTTCTTATTAAGGATAGTTTTTTAATGGTTTGTTGTAGGTGCTCTATTTTTTGTTCTAGCCTTTCTGTTGATGGGGAGGTCGATGGGATGTCATCATCTGAATTGACACATTGCAATTTTTGTAAGGCGTCTTCACATGAGGTTATATCATAAAGTCGTAATGGAGTTCTGATTCGTTGTAGCAATCTGACTACGTACCATTGTACTAGTATACTTTGATCAATTGTCGATGTATTTAGCTAAGTAGATGTTTGAATCTTTTGTCATATTCGTGGACTGACTCGCCTAGTAGTTGCTTTATTTCTTTCAGTTTTTGTGTGACCAAGTGTGTAACATCTTGGAACTTGAAAAATGATAAAAATTTGCTCTTTATTTCTAATTTTGATTGGCTTTGATTTTCTGTGAAATTCATGAACCATGTTAGAGAACGGTGTCGAAGAGCAACAATGAATTGTGCCATCTTCTTATCTTCATCTGAGATGTCTGCTACATCCCAAAAAATTTCGCATACAAACCAATGTCTTCTTGGGTCTTCTTCTCCTTCATAAAGGGGAATATTATTGAGTCCCATGGTTGCTTTAAGAACGCTATATTTTTGTGATCCTCAACTTATTATACTTTTTGACTGGGATGTCAGATTCTTAGTTGGTTGTTTTTCCACCGAATTGTCTAACGATCTGTCTTCAAATGGATGGTATTCATGAAATAATTGCTTCTTGCTTTCTCAACAAGTTACTTCTTCGGTCTGACAACTTTGGTCTTTATATTCAATGACACATCGTTCTATCGGACGTGTCAGTTCACAACTATAATCTATTAAATTTTGTTCTCTTGATTTAATATTTGGCAGGGGGGTCGGGTCCGTGAGATCCTTGATGTGAATGAGCATTGTATCGACTTCATTTCTTTGTGTCTCGAAAATTAGTGTGTCTCATAAATTTCCATGCTCGTCAGTTCTATACCATAATCTTGCAGATAGTTCGTCGATCTGAAGTCTTTGTTGAAGGAATTCTCTAATTCGAGGGTCGGTTGCTTCAACACGACGAGAGCGTATTTCTTGTCCCGACTCTTCATAATCCATGCTTTCGGCTTGGTTTTCTAGTTGATGGGTGCTCATGCTAACCTATATCAACTTTGCTTCATTGCTTTTGCTAGGGGTCATTGTGATTGTTGTTATTTCCAGCTCAGGTCGATTTCTTTCAGATTAAGACTGCTTACGTGCTCTATCAGGATGATCTCCTCCGACTATTTTTCTATTCAACATCTAGTTGCTCCACAGGTTACAAATCTCCTCTCTTTTCTTTTTTCTCTTGTCTCGCTCCAATTTTTTGATGTCAGACATTTATTTGTAAATTTGCTTATATATGCTTTAGTCGAACAAATGGTGGTATGCTCTTTTCTTATGGCATTTCACGGATAAGATGACCCCCGAATTCTTCCCCTCCTTACTCAGAGTCGGTGAAGATGGCCATGTTTATTTGCTCGAGAAGTAGTCCCACACTTGTTTTGTATCTTTTCACCTTGCTTCTAGGAATTTGGCCCACTTTTCATCTCTCTCTTCCTAGTGACTATTTTGTGGTGGTATACCAACTCGAGGTTGGAATTCGACAATGTCACCTACACCTTTGTCGAGAAAATTTTTATGAAGCAGTCTGGGAATTGTGCACATGAATCCATCATGTAGTTCTGTGTAGAATTTGTCTTTTATTGTATCGAGGGATGTTCGATCCTCAATAGATTGTTCTGTTATGTAATCTTCGATGATTCTTTCAACCCACTTGTCTAGATTCATTCAACCCCTGTTTGTAAGCTTGAGGGTTAATTTTTCATCGGGTGTCAATTTATGCATTACCATATTTGTTGATATACTCGAATAAGGCTTCTAGGATAGCTTCTAGAAATCTTTTGCGGGTCTCCGAGAAAAATCTCGAATGTGCTTCTGCTAGCGTTAGGTTGTTTCTTCTTGTGTAATTCTTAATGTAATTTTGTATTTTCCGTTTCCACCATTCACGTATGTCTTGTAAAGTTATCATCTATGTGAACATCTTAATTCCTACGTTCAAAAGTACCGACAACAGAACCAATGTTGTAATCTAGGGAAAAGTAGAGGAATGTTACCGATAGTTCAATACATAAGCAAACATAGATTCACATATACATACATATAGATAAAGACACACATAAAGTAGTGGAAGCCCAAAGAACAACCTTTATTAGATAGATGATTCAATACAACACAATCTCTCTCTTCTCTCATATATACTTGTCTATTTATACCTACATATTCAGTTATCAGGTAGTTGTAACTACTTAACTTCATGGGTCGGTCGGTTAACAGAACTCTCGACTGACTTACTCTTAGTCGACTGTTGAATGTAGTGATAGAATTGACTAGCCCTTACAACACCCATTCAAATTGGTTTCATTTATTTTGGAAAAATATATTCCCCATACTTCACATTCATAAAAAAGTTTTGGGATTATGAACGTTTAAAATCTTTGCTAATGTATAAAAAATGTGTAAGGTTCAAATCTCTTTCCTTATATTAGAGTGGACATTACTACAATGTTGCATTATATTAGAGTGGACATTACTACAATGTTGCATACCAATAAAAAATATTCAAATATATTAAAGAAAACAACTTACCACTTTATAAATTTAAATGAAAACGTAGCGAGATTCAAATTTCTTTCTTCATTTAAAAATAAATAAATAATTGCAACATCTTAATGCAAAGTTAAAATACATAACTTTCCATATATATAATAAAAAATTATTTACGCATACTAAAAACACAACTCGCCACTTCATAGATTTCCACCTCAAACTTCATAAATTTCAATGAAGTAGTGTAAGGTTTAAATCTGTTCCCAATGTGAAGTGGATATATGTAACATGTTAATATAAAAGTTGAAGTTCATACTCTTGACATACCAATAAAAATAGATAGCAAAATAACAACTTACTACTTTATAAATCTATGTGGAAAGGAGTTAGGTTCAAGTGTTTCTACATAGATTAAAGTAAATATTTATATTGTTTTAATATAATGTTGAGATGCATAACTTTTGACATATCAATAAAAAAATATTTATATTATTATAATCTTAAAATTGGTGAATGAAATTACTAAAGTAAATTGGGGATGGATAAGTAAGATGAATTAAGAAAGACGCTTGAGTTATCTCCGAGAAGAATAGAACTCCGAGAAGAATAGTGAAGTCGTGATTGAAGACACAACTCATTGTCAAACTATTACGACAATTGCGATCGAAGATCCATCCTTGATCGTGTGTGGTGGTCTTAGACTTGAATTACATGAAGATCTCAACATTAACCCTGCTAAAGATATTAAACATATTGATTTGGAGCTTTGGATATGCAAGTTAGTTTATTTTTGTGTTTCAACACAAAGATCCCATCCTTGATTGCATATGTTAGCCTTGGATTCAAATTGCATGAAGATCTCAGCATCAACCCTATCTAAGATATTAAACAAAATGTTTTTGAGCCTCAGAGATGTAGGTTAGTTTCCTTTTTTGGTTCAACACAAAGCAATTTTATTTTTGGATGCAAATTGGTTTCTTTGGTTTATAGAAAAGGAAGAGATTTCCCCATGGAGAGCAATTGGATTTACAAGTTGATATTTGTTTGTGATTTGATGCAAAGTGGTTTTGGTTTTGAACTTAGATTGATTTTTTGGTTTATTGTTAAGGAAGAGAGTTTAGTGTCAAGGATGAAAATATTTTTGATAGGGAACATTTTCCTAGGAATGGTTTAATGAGTGATATGTTGTATGTAGATACATTTGAGCATATTAAACAATTTCAAGAGATACAAAAAYTTTGTTTACATTTTGGATGTTATTTTTAATTTAATTTAATTTAGATATTAATGTCCACTAAAGGTGAAAATTGGCACATAAAATTTCAAGGCATACAATATGTAAATATGACAAAGGGAAGGTGAAAGCACATCCCATTAGAAAAAAAGATTAAAAGAGGGAAAATAAGAATAAAATCACTAGGAGACGTGAATCCATCGAGATGGGGAACAATAAAAAAGATTAAGAAGGAAGAATTTTTTTGACCAAAACATATTGCTTTGGATAAACACTTTTAATATTCCAAACCACAAATGAGGGGAGGAAGGGGCAAGGGGGGATTATCCTTGATCCCAAGGGACAACAAGAATTCACTTATGTATGTGGTTTAGGGACATCCACAAATAACTAGGCTGAGGTGTATTACCTCCTTTAGGGTCTAATCTCAGTAAATGTAGACAAAGTAAGGAATTTGATTGTCATTGGTGACTCAAGTATAATCATTATTTTAATGAATTCTAAGAAGACTCCTTCTGATGGAAAGCTAGCATCACTCATAGTAAGGATTCACAAGGAGATCCCCATATTCCTAGGGGTAACCTTCTTCTAGGTCCTAAGGGAACTCAATCAACAAGTTGATGCTCTCACAAATGGAGTAACCAAATTAAATGTTGGGGTTCTTAGAAAATGTGGGGGTCTATTTTTTTAAACCATATCCTAAGCTCATTTTCATTTTATTAATCATTGAGGCACATCATCACTTTCACAATCAACACATGTCACAATACCCCAATAGTCATGTGATATCAAGTGATGGAACAAGATGCAAGGGAACTTGCTCACTAGCCCCTCACATGCCAGATTTAATTCCCATCTAGCATTCTGAGTCCTCTGATGCAACTTATCAAGACTTAGGTTGGATAATGGTGTTGATTTTTGTATCTCTAGGTAGGTATTCTCACATGACCCTAAGTGTTGGGCATGTGGGAATTGTCGTGGGCACCGGATTACACTTTTAGTTCAGTGAAAACCCCCTTGTATTTTGAGTTGAGGGCTTAAGGGCTTGGTGATGGGCTTTGTGGGTTTGTGATGGGGCTTCACACCCACATGTGTGCCTAATTTGATTTTGACTTTGTGAAGGGGCTCCTCAAGTTAACCCCTAGACTTATATATGTATAAGAATGATGTCATTGTGGAGACAAGTGTGGAGAGAGCTTTTGAAATTTTAGTCCAAGTGTGGTGACTTTAGTCCAGCCATGGAGAGAGGCTGAGTAGGCCTCATGCCTGCATTTTTGTCATTGTTTTGGGGCAGTTACGTGGTGTCTTTGTGTGTTCTGGGAAATTTCCTTTCTCAAAAGGAGGACCGAGCCATTTGGAGAGTGTTCTAATTGAGACGAGAAGGCTCGACGTGCCCAAGAAAGGGTGTCACAGCCCTAGAGAAGGATTGACTTGTCAACATAACGCAACAAGAGAGATGTAACAACCTTGGCTTGCCCAGTTAAGGGCTACCGTAGGCCCAGGAGAGAGCAACAATAGCTGAGGAGGGTTGTCACATGTGTGGTAGCAAGTGGTTGAGTGTACAGGGCTGCCACAAAAACAAATGGCAGTAGATTTGAGGGTCTGATAGGTGGTAGTTTTGAGGTGGAAAGATGGCAATTTTGAATTGGACAGCTAGCAGTGAACACCATTATTTGAGGGTTGTTACAGGTTGTAACAACAAGATCTAGTAGGTGGCTAAGGTGTCCAAAGGACCGAACAAGGCATCCAAGAGCTAGGACAACTATTGAAGAATTTGTAGGTAAGGAAAGGATGGAAGGACTCAACCTAGGCCTAATTTTTATTATCTTGTAATTGACATTTTATTGTGGTTGTAAAAGGGAGAATTTCCCTCGTACATGAGCCCTAAATTTCTTATTAAAGAACTAATAATGAAACTTGGATTGGGGAAAAAATCTTGTGTACTGTGTATGATCTAATTGATATATTTTTCTTTTTCCTTGTGCTAATGTAGTTAGGAATATTAATGTGTTTATGTTTACAATTTAATTGGGTAAATTGTGTATAACTATGGTAACAATAGACCAGACCTAAGGTGCAGTAAAATCTTACATGGGATCAAAGCTATGGTTCTAAGAAGGGCAGTTGGATCTGAGATATTTACACTGGAGACAACTCTGTGAGGGATCTGTAGCAATATTGAGGAGCTAGGTCTAAGAGGGAGCTGTAGTGATTGTTGCAAGTAGAAGCATGTTAGATGGTATCTGGTTTGAGACATGGAACAAATTGTTATGACGAGGATTTGTGGGTTGTTGCAGATCGATGGTGTGGCAGGTTGGGAGTTCTAGTGGATTAGCGGGGAGCTCGGTTCACAACAATATGTTGTGTGGAAGGTTTCCAACTCTAAAGATGGACTTCCAGTGGCTTGTCATAGTGAGTTGTGATGGGTGGAACTCAGGTTCTTTGGCATGGACGAGATAACTTCATGTGGATGGTAGGTTGACGAGATAGAGTCTTCATTGGGCCAGAGGGTTGCACACTTGATGGTGTGTCAAGGTGCGACAATGAATGAGGTATTTGACCCAGGAGGATGAGGACACTTGCAGATATGAGTTGCGAAGGTCTAGAGTGAACTAGACCGAGTGTTCAGTTGCAGGTTAGGATTGTTCAGAGAGAGGACACAGGTTCAGTTGCAGTGTGTGGATAAACACAGAGAATCTTGTGACTTGGATGGTGGACTTGGGAATAAATTCATTAGATGATTATGACTTGGGTAAGTAGGATGTTGGCCTTGGAGGACTGCATGGTTCTTATACAATGGGAGCCACCAACACATGATAGGGGTATAGGATTTGTTTGAGATATTCATAGTGTCTGACTCAAGTTTGTACATGGAGCTTGGTATGGAGACGAGGAATGTAGTACAAGGATCTGGAACAATGATGTTCCATATGGAGTCAGGGATCTGTTGAGAGTAGAAAATGTGTTATGGGTGCCTCGAGTGTGTCCTCGGTCTTAACGATTGAGGAGAAGGGCTATGCAACTTTGTTCCGGGATGGACATGTATCTAGCTCAGACATAATAATGGTCTTGGAATTAGAGAGATCAATGTGTATAGAAAGAAGGGATAGCCTATGCGATCCATGACCATCATTAGCAAAGTGACCGTGGATACGAAGAAATTAGCTTCGAAGGTTGAGCAGACTCAGAGGGAGACGGACCTTAGAGGGAGTCTGATTTCAGAGGGAGTCAGCAGATTCAGAGGGAGTCTAATTTTAGAGGGAGTCGGGAGACTCATAGGGAGTTAGGAGGCTCAGAGGGAGATTCAGTCGTTTAGTGGGAGCCAACATTCAGGTCAAGCTGGGAGAGAGGCATCTTCCAAGACTATTAGGATGGTGTCATGGTTTGAGATGGCCAGACAAGACGCTCAAGAATAGGAGGCTTCTAGTTGTAGGGTGTCTTCCAGGGATGGATCATGCCAGACAATAGGATTTGCTTCAGTGACAGAGGGAGAAACTAATGAGTTAGACAAAGATACTTCCAGGTGATTGTGGAGTGTGGTGAGAATACCTCCCTCTCTAAGAGGGAGTGTTGGTTTTTGTAGCTTCAGGAAGGTATTATCACATGACCCTAGGTGTTGGGCATGTGGGAATCATCATGGGAACCACATTATAGTTTCACTATGGTGAAAACCCCTTTATATTTTGAGCTGGGGGCTTGGGGGCTTGGTGATGGGATTTGTGGGTTTGTGATGGGGCTTTAAACCCACATGTGAGACTAATTTGTTGTTGAATTTATGAAGGGGATCCTCAAGTTAACTCCTAGACTTCTATATATATATATATATAATAATTATGCCATTGTGACATTGTCATTGTGGAGACAAGTGTGGAGAGATCTTGGAAATTTCATTCCAAGTGTGGTGACTTCAGTCCAACCATGGAGAGAGGCCGAGTAGACCTCGGGTTTGAATTTTTGTGATTGTTTTGGGGAAAATTTGATGTGTATTTGTGTATTCTGGGAAGGTTCTTAGATGTAAAGGAGGAATGAGTTGTTTAGGGAGTGTTCTAGATGAGAGGAGAAGGCCACAGGCCTGGGAGAAGGCTCAACCTGCCCAAGAAATACTGTCTCAGGCCTAGAGAAGGCTTGACCTGTCGGTAGAAGACATAAGCAGATATGTAACAACCTTGGATTACCTTGGTCCCAGAAGAGAGAAACAACAACTAAGGAGGGATACCACATGTGTGGTAGTAGGAAACTGAGTGTAGAGGGTTTCCATAATGATAAATTTGAGGGTTTGACAACTGGCAGTTTTGAGGTGGACAACTAGCAATTTTGAATTGGACAACTGGCATTGAACAACATTGTTTGAGGGTTGTTACAAAATATAACAACAAGCTGTAGCAGGTGGCTGAGGTGTCCAAAGGACCGGACAGAGCAGCCGATAGCTAGGACAACTGTTGGTGAATTTGTGGGAAAGGAAAGGATGGAAGGACTAAACCTAGGCCTAGGTTTTATTATGTTGTAATTGGCATTTTACTGTGGTTGTAAAAGGGCCAATTTCCCTGGTATGGGAGCCCTAAATTTCTTATCAGAGGACTAATAATAAAATTTGGATTGGGGAAGAAATATTTTGTACTATGTATGATCTAATTGCTAGCTTTTCCTTTTCCTTTGTGCTAATGTAGTTAGGCATCTCAGTGTTTTTATGTTTAAAGTTCAATTGGGTAAATTGTGTATAACTGTGGCAACAATAGGCCAGACCCGAGGTGAATTAAAATCTAATAAATGGTGTAGTTTGTGGTTGGTCTGGGTGACACAATCTAGTGGTGGTCTACTCTAGCCCTATGTGTCTTCTTGGTATGGCATTCTCCCAGTCTCTAGTATGTGCTTTGGAGCTTTTATTTGGTGCAAAAGGTTTTGATGGTCTTGTGGTGCTCTATTTATGCCTTGTTTACAATTTTTGTTTTTGTTTTTGTGGTGCTTGGGGTTTTAGGTGCTTATGATATTGGGTTGGTGGTGTTTTTTGATGACTTGGTGCTAGAATGTTTTTGAATTGACAGGGAAAAATATGTAATTGCCGAAAAGCTAGGTTTGTCCACTTAATTATCGACTCCATAAAGGCTAACTTTCTCTTTCATAATTGACTCCAGTAAAGCTAAAGCTTTCATTCCTGTTGCAGGACAAGCAGCCCCTGACATCAGATGTTATTCTTATGATTTCCTTGTTATAAAGTTGCGGTTATAAAACTTTGTATGGGTCTTCAAAATGTAGTAAAGTCAGGTGACTGAGTGTGTTGTTAAGACATTTTGTGATGTTAAAGTTTAAGGGTGAGTGTAGCTCAGGCCACATGAGATTCCTAATGATTTTGACAGCGTAGATGTCCATGAATAGCATTATTAATAATGCTCACTAAATGTATTAATGTATTAATACATTAATAATGCTTTACTAATGTATTAATATATTAATTATTAATAATGCTCTAATATATTAATGTATTTAATACATTAATGAATTTAATACAGTAATGTATTTAATACATTAATGTACTAATGTTATTTGAGGCATGCCTGCCGTCAACTAGCAACAACCACTTTTATGTAAAAAGTGGTTGATATACGTGGATCGGCGCCATTAATTGAAAAAGATGGAAAATGATGCAGATCGGCGTATATCAACCACTTTTTACATAAAAGTGGTTGTTGCTAATTTTTATGATTATGATTGTGTATAAAATGTAATATGAATGGTTCTCAAAAAAAAATCCACCCTCATCGACTTTTCGTTTTACGGGCGAGGTTCAGACCAAATTCATCATATTTTCATTTTACGGACTAAGGTTCAGACCAAATTCCTGGGCCCCATCCACCAGACAGACTTGCCATGATTGGGACTGCATATACCTTACAGACTGGACAGACTTGCCATTATTTCTTGTAGTAAATTTTGATGTAACAATGTAACAGTTTTTCTCCGGTGACTCTAAATAGTCAAGGTTTCACCAGCAGATACTGGGATTAAGGTTCTGACAAGGTTCCATGGAAGCAATCAAGGCAACTCTATCTGTTAGGTCGTCCTCCCATTATATGCACATGCACCATTATATGCAGTATTTTAAACATCTGGTTTTGAAATATTATTTTATTTTAATTCTCAAAAATTGGAATTGCAAATTCAAAATAAAATAGGATTTTTCAAAATACTGAATCCATTTATATTTCCAGAAAAAATATAATATCAATACAATACTAACTGGATTTAGATTTAGATAATGATTTTCCCCAAAAAAATTCCAAAATAGAGTTTTCGAATTGTCCCATTATCTAATCCCAACTGATCTCTGGAGCATGTTCCAAACTGATCTCTGCAGCATGTTCTATATTTGTGTGGAGGTAATACGTGCAGTACGATATAATTTATGGCAGCATCTGTTACCCTTGTTATTTAGAATTTCAATCTCTACCTTTCTCTATAAAACCAGACCATCCATCTCCTGAGCCAAGCACGAGCAGTTTTAGCATGAAATATTCGTTTCTCAGGGTTTCCTTTTACACAATGGCAATCAGAAGCCTTTTGTGTTTGCTAATTCTGGTGCGTTTATCTGCTGTTTATGGACAACTTTACCCACGTTTTTATGACATATCGTGCCCCAGTGCGTTCTCCATAGTGAATTCCGTAGTAACGCAGGCCGTGGCCAAGGAGAAACGTATGGGGGCGTCGTTGCTCCGCCTTCACTTTCACGACTGTTTCGTTAAGGTAATGTTTTGTTTAATTCAACTGTATTGTCCAAACCTCTGTCGGCTCAATTTTCAATTGTATGTTTAGGGTTCGACATGATTTCTGCGCTCGTTATTGTTTTCCATGTATTGCTATTAATCAAATCACTTTACCTGACTGTAAACCTTTATTTGTGTGCGGCGGTCAGGGTTGCGAAATCACTTTACCTGACTGTAAACCTTTATTTGTGTGCGGCGGTCAGGGTTGCGATGGCTCGATACTGTTGGACGACACCTCGACATTCCAAGGAGAAAAGACTGCAGTTCCAAATAAAAATTCCGTGAGAGGATTCGAGGTAATAGACGCCATCAAAACTCAAGTAGAGGCAGCCTGCCCCGGAGTCGTGTCGTGTGCCGACATTGTCGCCATTGCTGCTCGCGATGCAGTCGTCCAAGTATTAAATGCTTTCTCTTTGTCGATATATTATATTTAACTAAATACAATTAGATCATCTCATCTCAGATGAACTGTAACCAAATAACGTTGTTCCCTCATAATTTGATAGCTCGGAGGACCAACGTGGCTAGTATTGCTGGGAAGGCGAGACTCAACAACTGCAAGTTTAAGCGCTGCAAACAGCAACCTTCCGCCGCCAGCTTCCAATCTCAGCGCACTCATCTCATCATTTCAATCTCACGGTCTTTCTATCAGGGACCTTGTTGCACTTTCCGGTACGCGTAATATTCGGAGCCCATATGGAAGGACAAGAATTTGTAACAATTCGTTATCATATATTACAACCCTTATTAAATTCGTGCTGTTGCAGGTTCGCATACGATTGGTCAGGCGCGTTGTACGAACTTCAGAAATCGCATACATAGCGAATCGAACATAGACTTATCATTCGCAAGAGCCCGCCAGGCAAACTGCCCAAGCACAGGAGGCGACGACAACCTCGCACCCTTGGACCTCCTCACTCCCACCACATTTGACAACAACTACTATAAGAATCTGAAACGCCAGAGTGGACTCCTCCACTCCGATCAGCAACTATTCAATGGGGGCTCTACTGATAATCTGGTTTCTTTCTACACCACGTATCCAATTGCCTTCTCCATTGATTTTACCGTTGCCATGGTGAAGATGGGGAACATCGAACCTCTCACGGGGAACAACGGAGAAATCCGGAAAAACTGCAGGAAAATCAACTAATGCCTGAAGCTCGTTTCCTTAGCATTGCCTTGGAAACTATTTAAATAAATAGATACATCTCCTCCTAAAACACCTCCATTGTAATACAACTGATGCAAACCAGAACTTAAGTATAAGTTTGATTCATGGAGGCATGCATCAACTTAATGTTATCTTTAGTGAAGTTAAGCCATAATTAAAGGCTAAATCAATTATTTAACCAAAGTGATCATAAAAGTCTAATAAGAATGATGTCTTCAATCCAGCTTCGATGCCATTACATATTTACAATTTGTTTTTCTAAAATGGTCTAAACTAGTACAGCCACTCAAAACAGTGACTAATAAACGCCGAAAAGTGATGCCAAAGCTTCCTCTCCCAACTGGAGAGATGAAATGCGCGGACAGAATTTTATTGTATGGTGTAAATATGATATCAAATCGGGCAATATCATGATGAAAATTATGTGCTTCGAGATGAGTTTCTGGAACTAATGTCATTTATATTCTAGAGTAAGCATTGGAATTTGTATTTTCTGAATGGTGATGCCAATTATATTCTCAACTAAGCATTTGAAATTTGCTAGCTCTCCTTCCATGTTGCCAATCCGTGAATATAGTGTCGCTGCCATCTGAGATTTCCTTTGGAATTGTTAGAAAAAATTGAATCGTTGCCAGGTGATATTCATTCCTAGATATAAGTCATTCTTGATCACTGATTAGCAGGTTTGAATTTTCAGTTACATTATAATTACCAAATGAAATTTTAGTCCGTCATAATTCCTTGTGCAATGATAGGACCTTATGGAAGGGATTTCGTATGGTCTGGGCGTTTAGGATTAAATTCTTGTACAATGATAGGACCTTATGGAAGGGATTTCGTATGGTCTGGGCGTTTAGATTTAAAAACAAATTAAACTTTATTCAGTCGCTGCAGGCTTAAATCTACCTTTGATTCAGAATTCATCGTAGTGCAATGATAGGACCTTATGGAAGGAGTTTGTCTGGCTGCTATGTTTGATTTAAAAATAAATTAAACTTTATTCAGTCGCTGCAGTCTTAAATCTACCTTTGATTCAGAATTCATCGTAGTGCAATGATAGGACCTTATGGAAGGGATTTCGTATGGTCTGGGCGTTTAGATTTAAAAACAAATTAAACTTTATTCAGTCGCTGCATGCTTAAATCTACCTTTGATTCAGAATTCATCGTAGTCTGGCGCATTATCTTCATGCAGTTACCTAACTCAATCCGTGTGGACCCTTTCCTACTCTTCTCTTTCATAAAATCATGTTGCGTTGCTCACTGAAAATGTTGAAAGCTCCAAAATTATTATTTCCATACCTGCTTATTATTACACTGAAAGGAGTCGTGGGATGATTGGCGTTTGTGGGTGAAATCCATAGCCCGGGAATCCGATTGTTGAATAAAAACCTGGTCAATGGAGGTGCGTGGAAACCATGGGATTCGATGACGTTTCCTGCTTATGTTACAGATCTGAATCCAGTTGTCTTCGAGATTGAAATCGATACAAATGAAACGTGTCTATAGTTAGAAAATGAAAATGAAACACGAGGATAGTTGAGGAAAGTCAGAAATGAAATGCTTGTGTCGAAACGCACTCCAGCTTAGGGAGCAAATCAAAACATGGTAATCCCAAAGGTTAATCATTTTAAACGTGGTAATCCCAAAGGTTAATCATTTAAACGTGGCAATTATATAGTGCTACAAGAATTTCTTAATATGATTAGGTAAATGTTAAAAGTAAAATCGTGTTAAGGGATGCATTAAAAAATACAAGGAAGTTATGAAGAGTAAATCGCCAATTCATTGATTTGGGAGGATCTACTAAGAATATGCCATGATCTTCAATTGTTAGCCATCGATTAAATTTTAAATTAAAAGGTGATTAATTGTGCCCATTGTCAATAGATACATCACTTCTAAGTGTAATAACTCTGATATACATTTGCCTTCTTGTTTCTAGTAAGCCACACAAATGCTAATAGTCTACTTTTGTTTTGTTTAGTGAGCAAGACATAAATGACTCGAGATCCAACATTCGATAGTGATCTCATACCATTGTTCTGTATAGTTACACATCATTATAAAGATCTATTTCCAAAAATTAACAACAGTCTTAACACTTCCATTTAATAATATTATTTATTTAAAATAATTACATTACAATTAACAAATATGAATTGAAATTGTTACTATACACAAAGGCTTTGAAGATATTTCTAAAATCTAGAATTAAAAGCATTCACATTAATTACACTTTAAAGTTGTTGGATATTTTGAACATGATATATTATTCAAAATTATATGCATTTATATTAACTAGATTGTTATCCATAAAAATTCATTACTGAGTTATGAACACAGATAGGTCAAAGTACGATTTATATGATTTTAGTTTAGATTTTATAGATATAATTTTAGTTAGATTTTATAGACTTTTCCACCTGTAAGTTTAATATATTAATTAATATTATTGTTAATAACCAATTTATGATATTATATTAATATTGATTATTATATAATAATATATGTCATTAGAGTTAATGGATTAGTGGTTAGGGCACGTTAGTTGCTTCCTAGATCAATGAATAAGGGAATTGTGGATTAGTGGTGAGGGGTTAGTAGATTAGTGGTTGGGGTTATTTTAGGTCATTGATTTAAGGGGTAATGGGTTAGGTATTAAGGGTTTCATGGTAGTGGGTTGGGGTTAGTGAGTTAGTGGTTCATGTTTAACTTAGATTTATGGGATTAGTGTAATAAAACATCTCAATAGGTCTACCATGCCACAATTGATTTGTTACACCAACTAAAGACACTTAATATAAAATTAGGATACTCTTATGCTACAATAGGTCTACTAGAAGAGCCTCTTTAAATAAGTAGAGATACTCTAACACCTATAGAAAAACCTAAGTAGAATCCAAGGATGGGCATCCAGATATACATAAGTAGGAATTTAGTGGAAAATAAAAAATATAAGAAAAAAATAAATTAATTCATATAGATGTAGTTTTGCTTACTCTTAATTCATTAGTTCATTTAATAATGAATTAAAAATAAGAAATTAAGGTTAACTTGAAAATACAAATGTAGAGAGATTGAAATATATATATATATATATATATATATATATATATATATATATATATATACAGGCATTATATTAACAAAAAAATTAAATTTAAAATACAAATAAAAAATATTCATTATAATCATTTTAATTAAAACATTTTAATTAAGAGAATGCATCAAAGTTCTTGGATACATTAAAAAATTAAAATATCAAATAAACTCATTTAAAATTAAAATCTCCCATTCATTAAAAATTATATATAATATGTAAAGAGATACAATCATAACATTGCAGTCATTTAAAATTAAAATCTCCTTTTCATTAAAAAATTTATAATATTATTGTGAGGAGACATAATATCAGATTGCAAAGTTATTATACAATTCCTCAAAAGAATCACAATCATTACAAACTACATATTTAATTAAAATTAAAATCTACACATACAAATATTTGTATGTAAAAGAAATCAGATAAAAAAATGCAATGGATTAAAAGAATCATTGCCAACTACATATTTAATTAAAATTAAAATCTATTCATACAAATATGACGAGTAAAAGAAATAATCTTTATTTAAATAAAATGCAATGGATTAAAATATAGAAAATAATTGTAAATCATATATTTAATTAAAAATAACATATATAAATACAAATAAACAATGATTTGTAGAGGAAATGGTTTAAAGTTAAAATGTAATCTAGATTAAAATATATAAAATTGAAATAAGTAAACATACTAGCACAACTTTAACTTAAAGGCTTACAACAGGTAAAACTCTAGACTTAATATGAAACTATTGTAATTATGAGGTTGCCATAAGTAAACATGAAACAAATGTAAATCTAACACTGTAAAATGATAAAAAGTTAATAGTTGAGTAAATTTGTAATTTCAATTAAGTTTGTTAATCATTTGAAAGTGGCAATTAGATGGTCACACAGTAATTTCTTAATCATATTAAGAAAATGTTAAAAATTTAAGTGAAGCTTTTAAAAATACTAGAAAGTTATGAACATGAGATCTCGTTCATTGATTTGGAAGGACAACTAAGAATATGCTAGCATCTTCAATTGATAACCATATGATTGAAATTTATGGTTAAAAGATCATTAAATTTGTCCATTATCAATAGGTAATTGTATATTTCTTAAAAAACTTAAGTAATGTTTTAAAACTTATATTTTATGAACAATGTTAAAATTCACTATCACAATTTTACAACAACCCTTTCTACTTCAATTAACAATTTCTTTATTGAGATGCTTTCAATGCATCTTTAAAATCTGATAAGATAAACACTTTATTGAGGTGTTTTCAATGCATCTTTAAAATATGATAATCTCATAAGATAAATACTTTATTGAGGTGTTTTCAATGCATCTTTAAAATATGATAAGATAAATAGATACAAAACCTTAACTAAAAATATAAAAAAAAATCTTATACAAATAGAAAGCCAGAAAAACTTGTGCACCTATTTAACATAGATTCTAAGAAATTAACTAGAAAAACTAAAGAAAATAATAAGATTCCCTTGAAGTAATTTCTACCTTAAAATTTTGTATGAATATGTATGAATCTCGTAACTTCATGGAAAACATGCCAAACAAATCTACAAAGGATGAAATGTTTTCTATAGAAGACATTAAGTTTTGGGTTCAAAAGGAAAAGCTAAGGGACAACATGCCAAACAAATCTACAAAGGATGAAATGTTTTCTATAGAAGACATTAAGTTTTGGGTTCAAAAGGAAAAGATAAGGACATAGAAGGTTACCAAGATGAAATATTAAAATTGGAGGACCTATCATCATCCCTCATATACATAAAATTCTCTTCAGCAAAGCTTCCAAAAACCTTGGACTCAAACCCTCATTGTACCTATTTTTAAAAGTGGGGATAAAAGTAATCCCTCTAATAATAGGACCATTACGATTAGCCTCATTTTAGCTAAGCTATACAGAAGTATTTTGGAAAATAAGATCAACACATGGATAGAAAGCCATGGAAAAAGAGCTAGAGGCTAGGTTGGGTTTAGAGGCTACCATTCTATTGTGGACCACCTTGTTACATTTAGGATTATTGTCGAGGAGTGTCGTAATGACAAAATCGATCCCCTTTGTTGTTTCGTTGATTTTAGAAAAGATTTTGACACTATGCCCAGGACTAAACTATGGAATAGGTTAGAAGATCTTAAAGTCCCTTTCAAGTTAAGAGTTGTTGTAGTAAGGATATATGAGAAAGTTATTTCCAGTTTTAGGAACAATGAGGGATGGTCAAAAGAAATTAATTGTAATATAGGAGTCAAGCAAGGTTGTCCCCTATAATCTACCCTTTTCGGCATCTATATTGATAAGTTAGAAGATTGTTTCAGATGCATGATGTGTTGCCCTGAATCTCATTATAGTATAGTCATCATACTCCTTCTTTATGTTGATGATAGTGTTATTATGGTGAAGCTCATCCCTATGACCTAGGTAAGCAACTAATAATCCTCAAGGACTTATGCTCTAGCATGAGCATGACTGTGAACACTGACAAAACAAAGGTTGCGATAATTAAATCCAAAAGCATCAGCTACGATAATTTTTTTCTTGACAACAATAGATTTGAGGATGTTCCTTCATACAAGTATCTTGGAATCAATATCCACCACAAGTCAAAAGAAGCAAATTCAGCTAACTACAACATATACAACATATTCCAGAACTCTTTCCATTATTGTATCGGGTTTTATTTTCCACTACATAGTTAGTTTAGTAGTTAGATCTATTATACTAATAATAGAGACTCATTTAATGAGCTCTTTTTTACTTTGTCCAATGGACCATTTTGTAATGCTATATAAAGGCCTAACAAGCCTTCTCATAATATCAAGTTACTCATTTTGGCTTCTCTCATATTTTCTATTGTTCATTGTGAGATTAATTATCTCTGAGTGATTTACTAGTAATTAGTTTTAGAGGTGTGGCTCCTCTTTGAGCCTCACCTCCCAAGTACTTTATTTACATGTTTTTGTCCATATTTTTTTCATATAAGATTGGCACATCTAAGCCCCTCCTCCCTCGGCATTCAAGCCATCCATATCTCAACCCCTGAGATCCAGATCAATTCATGTGCACGGCATTTTCAAAGTCATTTTATCCATTTGGAAAATTTCTTCTTCTATGTCACATCTTCTAACAATTTTATGCACTATTGATTCCATGTTTTCTTCCTTTATTTTAGTGCCTCTGGGTTGATTTTAA
>SNQJ01S0000466.1:21238-48723 GCA_010110895.2 Picea sitchensis | reverse complement strand
AGAAGTTGTCATTTCTTGATAACAAACAAACAAAATTTAATTTATTGTAAGAAAGAGCACAAACTACAATGAAACTTGAAAAGGAGTGAAATCTTTTTTCTTTCAAAGTTGAGTTTTATGTGTGTACTTAGTATTGGGAGACATATGGACTACATATTATGAATGACAAATATAAGAATATAGGGACATATTATAAATCACATCATATGTGTCATAATATGTAATTCCTCTTTTGTTGGCTGATATTGTAATTCCTTGGGTTCTGGGGTCAACTCCAATCCACCAAAGTTTGGTGTAGTCAATTTCTAGCTGAATATGACAGGGCGTCGACAGGGCCCGACGAACTGACTGCTTAAACCTCCATATATGTGAGCTATATTTTAAAATTTTCACCCATAGTCGAAACATTTCTTGTGGAGGTATCAATCTTGAAGCACCTTCCTGCTCTGTTGCAAACAATTTATATTTTTCCTAATTATGAACGCAGGGTTGTTGTCTCAACTATATTTCTCCATTTCTATCCATATTAATAAAGAAGGGAATTTGGTGGCCTTCCGATATTATTGGCATTCTTTGCAGTCAATCCATATGATTTCGACCATGTATTCATACCAGTTGAATATTTCTGCCTTTTTAAATATTTGGTTGATTGATCCTATCATGGTCATTTTGACATCAAACACTCGACTAGTTGGTGTAAAGAATAATGATACAATTATTGTGGTCCATCTTGCACGCAAGTCGGGGATATTGTTGATAAGTAACCCATTTGAATTTTTTGTTGTAGTCGACCTGGTCAACATTTTCATTTGAAGTTTTCGGGACCTGGACCCCCGTCTTTGGAATGTCGGTGATTCTATGAATACGCCCACATGTTATTGTTATTGGCTTGTTGAGCCAGCGATATCCATCATGATACCACCTGATAATAAAAAAATTTGCTTCTTCCTTCCATCGCCCGAAGTAAAAAATTTGTGGTGCTCCTAGGAGGTGTCTGATTCCTGCCTTTGCTAGGAATTATGTCTTAGGCTTCTAACAGTTGTTCTCCATCCCCCAATCTAGAAATTTTGCCACTATTTGTTTCAATCCATATCCTCCATGTATATTTTAACCTTGTTTAATAATTTACTAAAAACATATTTTCAATAAAAGAACATAAAATATACAATGGAAAATACACACATTACATAGAGATTTTCCCCTAGAAACCCAAACCGGGAAAACCAACATATTATGTATTCATTCTCATCATACATTGTTTACAATAAAATATACATATAGGAGTGAGCGACATCCAAAACCCTAATCCAATGACCTGGATTAGTCAACGACCCTAATTCCTTAACCATAAATAGAAAAACATTGGCAAAAAACCATGTGCCAAAAAACCGCCCAAAAATGGGCATGAAAACCAAGGACAAAAATAACACGGGTTGTCAGATATTCTACATTCGAATTTGCAACGACGTTGTGGTTGTTCTTATGAACATTTATCTTGGCCTTGATCCTTCCTCTGTCTCGATGACTTGTCCTCTCATTCTTGACATATCTAAGTCTAATTCGACGGTATTCATTAAGTCAGGGAAAGTTGAAGGTTTTCTCGGGTGCTTAGTCAGCTCTTTACTCTGTTGTGGGGGAGAAAATAACAATGATGAGAAGTCATATGCGTCCTCCAAATTTATAGGTGGGAGAGGGAGATTTGAATTAAATGCGACCAACTTTTCCTTAAATTCGGGTGCCTTCATCATAATTGTTGGTGTTATTTTTTACTCGTATGAGGGGACATCCAGGGTTGTGCTTAGTTGGCATGCATGCAGGTCTTTTCGTGCATTAATTGTAGTGATTTCCACTTGGATTTAATTCATGTTGAGTCATTCCAAATTTATGTTAGTGGCTGCACAATTGTCTTCTCCATCGCGTCGAGCATTAATGTGTTCGTCAAGTTCGTCGATCCTTTCCTGTTGTGTCTTAAATGCGTTGTCCTTCTTGGAGTTGGAATTTTCATTGTCAATTTTTTTTCTTGCATGATCGACTGAGTCTCCTCTGTTGATTCGCGATCGATACATTGTTCGACCAATTGCTTCTTTTGTATCGTCGGATTTCCTCTTGTTGGTTCTTCTTAGTCGATGTTATTGATATTTACTGCATTCATTTGTTTAATGGTAGTATCATCTATGATGGCTTCACTTTCTTGAACCTAACTCATTTGAACCTCGCTTTCTTGATATAGATCCACCTCGATCAATCGAATGTCGCTTGATGACTAGGATTTTTCGTAAGTCTGGAGATGGAGTCGTGTGTCGATCTCTTCTTCGTCCACTTTCTTTGTGGCTTAACCAGGGGCTTCTTTCTCTCTCCATTCTACTTTTTCTTTACTTATTTTTTTCCAAGCTTTATAGATTCTTTAATACTTAATTTTTCCTATGATAGTTTCTTGTACCTAAATTTTATACTTGAATTCTTTGTAACTGACTTTTATTTAAAAAAAGGATTTAGTACTTGATACTATTATTAATATACACTAATCTACTTCGACTTCAACTAAACTATTATATTTCCAGTCGATCCATGTTGGCATAATTTTTGACAAATGTTTCCAACATGGTTTCTCCTCTCTATGTATTATACTTGTTTAAATGAGCACCATTAATTACTTTTTTAAATGGGTTCCCCAACAAAGTTCAAAGTTGAAATATGCATACCGGTCGAATATCTTCTATAACATAAGGACCAAGTCATGTTGTCTCTAACTTTCTGGATTTTCCTTTGATTTGACTATCGTATAGTAGAACCAAGTCTTAGTTTTTTATCCCCTTCTTTATTAGATGATGATCATGCCATGTTTTTTGCTATTTTTTTTAACTTCTTGGTGATGCATTTCTATCAATCTTCTTTCTTATAGCTTATTCAATTGGTAAAGACGATCTTGTTTTCTTCTGTCTTGGTCCAATTTAGAAACATATGCTATTATGTCTGAGTTGGCCCAGAAGTGAAGTGGTATCACAACTTCTTTTTCATATACAAGTTTAAAGGGATTATGTCTAGTCGATCACTTATAAGCATATATGTATGCCCATAAGATTGCAATAATTTTTTTGTCCCAGTCATTCTTGTCGATGCCATAGATTTTAGTGAGTCCTTTATGTAGTGTCTTATTGAATGCTTCAACTGTACCATTTTCTTGGGGATGATATGTTATTATTTTATGATCAATGAGAAATTTATTTAGTAGGACTTGGATCATCTCATTTGCAAAATGTGTCCCTTGGTCACTGATTAGAGTTAGTGGACATCCAAATCTTGTAATAATGTTCTCATAAATAAATTTTGTTGTGACCTCTTTATTGCATGTTTTGACTGGTTCTGCTTCCGCCCACTTAGTCACATATTCAACTGCACTGATAATATATTTTGTGCATGTTCTCTTTTATCTCCGAGGAAATGGATCGACAAAGTCGATGGCCCAGATCTCAAATGGTCTATTAGGATTAATTTATTGTAATGGCATTTCATTCTTCCACAAAGGTCGACCCATTCTTTGACAACTATCACATTTCTTGAGTTCTTCCCGACAATATTTGTGTAAAGTCAGCCACCACAGACTTGCCTGAAGTGTMTTTTGTGCTGTCGTCTTGGCCTGAAAGTGGCCCCCAGTAGTTCATGCATGTGACTCATTGATAATGTCTACTCTTTCATGTTCTAGAGAACATCTCCTTAATACGTCATCATGTCCCATTTTGTATAAATATATGTTGACGATTATGAATGGTGTTKCTTTTAGAGCTAACACTTTCTTTTTATTTGCTGAAATATCTTCAGGTGCTTTTCCTTCCTCCAAGAAATTTTCTATTTCTTCTAGATCTTTTGGTGTTGCTTTGACATGGAATAGATGCGCGTTTGGAAGGTTTTCCTCTATTCCAGTCAGGTCTTCCCCTGTCTCGATTCGGGACAGATGATCAGGCTTAAAGTTCTTTTTCCCAGGTCGAACAATTATGTCGAACTAAAATTCTTGGAATATTAATAACCAACGACATATGTTTCCTTGGTGAATAGGTTTATTGAATAAATATTTTAATGTCTGATGATCTGTAAAGAATGTGAATGGGTTCACTAGTAAGTAGTGTCAGAATTTCTGCAAAGCGATCATTATCGATAAAGCTTCCCTTTTTGTGGCATAGTAATTTATTTCTCCTTTATTCAACTTCCGATTGGAATACATGTTTGGGTGGTCAATTGTGTCGTCGTATGGTTGTGCTAGAACCGACCCAACAACGAAATTTGAAGCATCGACATGCACATGAAAATTTCTCGACCATTCGAGGAATTTCAGTATGGGGGCTTCGACCAACTTCATCTTTAAAATTTTGAATGGCAGTCTTGACTCCATCTAAACTCAATTTATTTCTGAAGTAACTCATCGATTGTGAAAGTGATATCTGAATAATGGCGTATAAATTTTCGGTAATACCCAGTATGTCCAAGGGAGATTTTAATATGTTTCTCATTTATAGGTGGCTTCAAGTTGAGAATGATTTTGATTTTTCCATGTCAATTTTTACACCATTCTTACATACAATGTGGCATAAGAGAATGCCAATTGGTGTGGAAAATATGCACTTCTTAATATTGGGAGATAATTGGATTTGTTTGCATCACTCCAACATTAGTCTAAGCCATTGCATATAGTTTTTGAATAGGTTGTATATAGTCCAATCGTCGAAGTAGACAACCATTGTCTTATAGATGTATTCTTAAAATGATTTTACTACTATTCTTGAAAATACCATCGAGGCATTCTTTAGCCCAAATGGCATTACCCTATAGGAAAATGAGCCAAATTCAGAGACATTTGTCGTCTTTGGTTAATATTCTTTAGCTATAGGGACTTGATTATATCCTGAAAATCCATCTGTGAATGAGTAACATTCATGACCTGCAACTTCATTAATTATTTCATCATCAAATGGAGTGGGAAACATATCTGTTAAAGTTAGTTTGTTGATACCTCTGAAGTTGACACAAATTCTTAAATTCTTAGGGTCATGATTCTTCAGTTGAACCACCATAGAAATTTCCCATTCTGCTTCGCCGAGTGGATATATGATGCTTGCTGATAACATTCTTTCAATTTCCTTTTAAATGATGGGTTTGTATTTGTGAGATAATTTGTAAGGTCACTTTTTTATTGGTTTTTCTCTTGGAATGAGTTCAATTTTCATCTCTCCCATTTCTCATATAAGTCCTTTTTTATATTTATAGTCTCATGCAAATACATATTGATATTATTTGAGTAAGTCTACTATGTCGGTTGTCTCCTTCTCTGTCCAATAGTCTCCTACTCGTGCCGTTTTTTATCGATCGCCATTTGATATATTGAACACTTTTGTATTTAATTCAACATTCATCAACTTTGGTGGTTTTTCTTCTTCGAGATGTTGATCCCCTTTTTCGATCTTGGTGAAGCTTGCCGGAAAGTAGGGCTATTCAATTTCCTCCTTTTCTTCCTTAGATATTTTAATACTGATTTTACATGGTTTTGCATCATTGTGTGGTCACTTTTCCATCAAAAACTCTGGCTAGGACAGGTTGTATTTTCCATATCTATTCTTCGTGTTGTCAAAACAAAGTGGCAAGACGATGTCAATCCTTCATCAATCATCATCTTTCCTTTTTATTTTTGTATAGTTGGTGTTGGTTTTTCTAGGAAGCTCTTAATTTGTTGTGTTGTTTCTTTTAGATGTTCCTCCTCCGGAATAAATTCGAAGTCTTTGATAAACATTTCTTTAATTTCGAACCAGTTGAGTGTATGACCACATGCTTCTTCGATTTTGTACCATTTATTTGGTATTTCGTCTAGTGTGTTTGGGAACATTTGCGACCATACTCTTTCATATCTATATCCTATTATGTGCCATTAATTCTCACAACGATGGATATGCTCGACTGGGTCATACCCAACCTTGAAGATAGGGATGTTGAATGCTTTGGATAGTTTTTTGATACAATTGTCCATGTTTGTAAGTTGATACAGTTGTCCATGTTTGTAGTCTTGGGGAATGCGTTTCCCACCGTCTTGCGACTTGGCCTGTAAAGGTTTCTACCAAGCTTTGAGTTTTGTCTTGTTCTCTGACATATTTAGAAATTTCCTCGACATCCATTGACAAAACATTTCGTTCGTTGTAATGTAGCGGATTTTCACCGTGTTTTTGGTCGGAATAAGTGTAGGAGTTTGTCAAAGTCTCTTTTCATAAACTATAGGTGCTTCTTGAATTGAGTATCATGTTCTGGAATGTTTAATTTGAATGGCTTCAATGGTCCAACAATATTTTGAGTGTGTCTCATAATTTTCAATCTACTAGTTGTATAACGCTGAGTCAGAGTTGTGTCCAATCGACAGGGGAGATTCTGCTGAGATTTCTCCTTGCATGTTTGGTTTGGCATAATCTCTTTGTTCATTTATTATTTGGTACAGACATCGTGCTTCATGATATTCATCCAATGAATCACTCCAAGTTTTACCTTCTTTAGGATCCCGAGGAATTATTATTTTTCTTCCATTCCCTTTTAACTTGATTCTGTATTTTTCAAGGGAGATATTTTCTTTCATTTGTCATCCCCATGGTTGACCGACAAGTGATACATATGTTGGCATTCCCTCAAATAAGTCGATTACTTCAAAGTCGACTGATGTCGGTATACCCATAATATAATTTTCAACGTTTCTGAGTATACCAATAGGCTTTATTAATCTTTTATCTGTTAGCTTTAGGTAATTTAGTGTTGGTGCTAATGAAGGTCAACCCAGTCATATCCATGTATCCCGAGGTAGGATATTTACTTTTGATCCAAAGTCGACGAATTCCTAGTTAATAAACAACCCATGAATTTCCAATTTGACCCGTGGGTCATAATATTTATTCTTATAAGAGAGTTGTCTGATGTATTTATATGGTCTTTGTCCTTCTTTATACTCTCTTAGTATATTAAGTAGATCTAGTAATCAATCGATTGAATGATTTTATTTTAAGATTTGTTTGAATTCTTGTACAATGTCTTCATTTTGTCTTCCTCCATTTGGTTGGTCTTGGTTATAATTTCTGAAGAATTTCAATGCTTCCCTCATAATATGTTCTTCTTCATTTGGATTTGGAAACTAACTAGACTTCCCTATCTGTCGATCATGTAAGGGGATATTATCTCATCCTACACCCGATCTAGTGACGACATGTGAATTATTCTAATTTAACACTTCTTCTTTGGAGACTGCGTGTAGGAGGTTGACATTCTTTTTTGTCATGATCTTGTCAAGCACTATTGGACAATCTTCCAATGAATGATCACCAACACAAAAAATGTTACAAAATTTCAAGTCGACCCAATATTTTATTGGGTAGTCGGGGCTAATGTGGTCTCCTTTCCAACAATTGTAATAGTAATATTGACCTCAACCTTGACCCAAACCTTAGAATCTGGCTCGAACTCAACCATAATAATTAGTTCTTCTCTAGTAGTCGTTATTATGATGGGTTTCTTCGATGTGATAGACTGTATTTACATTTTTGTTTCATGCATTTAGTTATCACTCTGATGTTCTGTGGCTGTGCATTTCATAGATATGGAAGCACTTGATATTTTTCAAGTTGTGCGAGAAATATTGTATAGTATGGTCAATCAAAGTTTTGCATATGTTACAATATGTTTCTGCTTTCACTCGTCATGCATCCGCTACTCCTAGTACTTGATCATTAAGACTGCAAGTATCTTTTGTATGACCATGATCTTCGCAGCATGTGGTACACCACACCTCACTTCTTATTAAGGATAGATTTTTAATGGTTTGTTGTAGGTGCTCCATTTTTTGTTCTAGCCTTTTTGTTGACGGGGAGGTCGATGGGCTGTCATCATCTGACTCGACACGTTGCACTTTTTGTAAGGCGTCTTCACACGAGGTTATATCATAAAGTCGTAATGGAGTTCTGATTCGTTGTAGTAATCTGACTATGTACCATTGTACTAGTATACTTTGATCAATTGTCGATGGTATTTGGCTAAGTAGATGTTTGAATCTTTTGTCATATTTGCGGACTGACTCGCCTAGTAGTTGCTTTATTTCTTTCATTTTTTGTGTGACCAAGTGTGTAACATCTTGGACCTTGAAAAATGATAAAAAATTTCTCTTTATTTCTAATTTTGATCGGCTTTGATTTTCTGTGAAATTCATGAACCATGTTAGAGAACGGTGTCGAAGAGAGACATTGAATTGTGCCATCTTCTTATCTTCATCTGAGATGTCTGTTGCATCCCAAAAATTTTCGCATACAAGCCAATGTCTTCTTGGGTCTTCTTCTCCTTCATAAAGGATAATATTATTGAGTCCCATGGTTTCTTTAAGAACGCTATATTTTTGTGATCCTCTACTTATCATACTTTTCGATTGGGATGTCAGATTCTTAGTTGGTTGTTCTTCCACCGAATTGTCTATCGATCGGTCTTCAGATGGATGGTATTCATGGAATAATTGCTTCTTGCTTTCTCAACAAGTTACTTCTTCGGTCTGACAACTTTGGTTTTTATATTCAACGACACATCATTCTATCGGACGTGTCGGTTCACAACTATAATCTATTAAATTTTGTTCTCTTGATTTAATATTTGGCAGGGGGGTCAGGTCNGCATACAATATGTAAATATGACAAAGGGAAGGTGAAAGCACATCCCATTAGAAAAAAAGATTAAAAGAGGGAAAATAAGAATAAAATCACTAGGAGACGTGAATCCATCGAGATGGGGAACAATAAAAAAGATTAAGAAGGAATAATTTTTTTGACCAAAACATATTGCTTTGGATAAACACTTTTAATATTCAAAACCACAAATGAGAGGAGGAAGGGGCAAGGGGGGATTATCCTTGATCCCAAGGGACAACAAGAATTCACTTATGTGTGTGGTTTAGGGACATATGCAAATAACTAAGCTGAGGTGTATTACCTCCTTCAGGGTCTAATCTCAGTAAATGTAGACAAAGTAAGGAATTTGATTGTCATTGTTGACTCAAGTATAATCATTATTTTAATGAATTCTAAGAAGACTCCTTCTGATGGCAAGCTAGCATCACTCATAGTAAGGATTCACAAGGAGATCCCCATATTCCTAGAGGTAACCTTCTTCTAGGTCCTAAGGGAACTCAATCAACAAGTTGATGCTCTCGCAAATAGAGTAACCAAATTAAATGTTGGGGTTCTTAGAAAAAGTAGGGGTCTATTTTTTAAACCATCTCCTAAGCTCATTTTCATTTTATTAATCATTGAGGCACGTCATCACTTTCACAATCAACACATGTCACAATACTCCAATAGTCATGTGATATCAAGTGATGGAACAAGATGCAAAGGAACTTGCTCACTAGCCCCTCACATGCTAGATTTAATTCCCATCTAGCATTCTGAGTCCTCTGATTCAACTTATCAAGACTTAGGTTGGATAATGGTGTTGATTTTTGTATCTCTAGGTAGGTATTCTCACATGAACCTAAGTGTTGGGCATGTGGGAATTGTCGTGGGCATCGGATTACACTTTCGGTTTAGTGAAAACCCCCTTGTATTTTGAGTTGAGGGCTTAAGGGCTTGGTGATGGGATTTGTGGGTTTGTGATGGGGCTTCACACCCATATGTGTGCCTAATTTGATGTTGACTTTGTGAAGGGGCTCCTCAAGTTAACCCCTAGACTTATATATATATATATATATATATAAGTGACATTGTCATTGTGGAGACAAGTGTGGAGAGAGCTTTTGAAATTTTAGTCCAAGTGTGGTGACTTTAGTCCAGCCATGGAGAGAGGCTGAGTAGGCCTCATGCCTGCATTTTTGTGATTGTTTTGGGGCAGTTGCGTGGTGTCTTTGTGTGTTCTAGGAAATTTCCTTGCTCGAAAGGAGGACCGAGCCATTTGGAGAGTGTTCCAGTTGAGAGGAGAAGGCTCGACCTGCCCAAGAAAGGATCTCACAGGCCTAGAGAAGGCTTGACATGTCAACATAATGCAACAACAGAKATGTAACAACCTTGCCTTKCCCAATTAAGGGCTACCGTAGGCCCAAGAGAGAGCAATAATCGCTGAGGAGAGTTGCCACATGTGTGGTAGCAAGTGGTTGAGTGTACAGGGCTGCCACAAAAACAAATGGYAGTAGATTTGAGGGTCTGATAGGTGGTAGTTTTGAGGTGGAAAGATGGCAATTTTGAATTGGACAGCTAGCAGTGAACACCATTGTTTGAGGGTTGTTACAGGTTGTAACAACAAGATCTAGTAGGTGGCTAAGGTGTCCAAAGGACCAAACAAGGCATCCAAGAGCTAGGAAAACTATTGAAGAATTTGTAGGTAAGGAAAGGATGGAAGGACTCAACCTAGGCCTAAGTTTTATTATCTTGTAATTGACATTTTATTGTGGTTGTAAAAGGGATAATTTCCTTCGTACATGAGCCCTAAATTTCTTATTAAAGGACTAATAATGAAACTTGGATTGGGGCAAAAAGCTTGTGTACTGTGTATGATCTAATTGATATATTTTTATTTTTCGTTGTGCTAATGTAGTTAGGAATATTAATGTGTTTATGTTTACAATTTAATTGGGTAAATTGTGTATAACTATGGTAACAATAGACTAGACATGAGGTATAGTAAAATCTTACATGGGATCAAAGCTATGGTTCTAAGAAGGGCAGTTGGATCTGAGATATTTACATAGGAGACAACTCTGTGAGGGATCTGTAGCAATGTTGAGGAGCTAGGTCTGAGAGGGAGTTGTAATGATTGTTGCAAGTAGCAGCATGTTAGATGGTATTTGGTTTGAGACATGGAACAAACTGTTAAGACGAGGATTTGTGGGTTGTTGCAGATTGATGGTGTGGTAGGTTAGGAGTTCTAGTGGATTAGCGGGGAGCTCGGTTCACAACAATATGTTGTGTGGAAGGTTTCCAACTCTGAGGATGGACTTCTAGTGGCTTGTCATAGTGATTTGTGATGGGTGCAACTCAGGTGCTTTGGCATCGACGATATAACTTCATGTGGATGGTAGGTTGACGAGACATAGTCTTCATCGGGCCAGAGAGTTGCACACTTGATGGTGTGTCGAGGTGCAACAATGAATGAGGTATTTGACCCAGGAGGATGAGGACACTTGAAGATATGAGTTGTGAAGGTCTAGAGTGAACTAGACCGAGTGTTTAGCTACAGGTTAGGACTGTTCAGAGAGAGGACACAGGTTCAGTTGCAGTGTGTGCATAAACATAAAGAATCTTGTGACTTGGATGGTGGACTTGGGAATAAATTCATTGGATGATTATGACTTGGGTAAGTAGGATGTTGGCCTTAGAGGACTGCATGGTTCTTATACAATGGGAGCCACCAACACATGATAGGGGTATAGGATTTGTTCGAGATATTCATAGTGTTTGACTCAAGTTTATACATGGAGCTTGGTATGGAGACTAGGAATGTAGTACAAGGATCTAGAACAATGGTGTTCCAGATGGAGTCAGAAATCTGTTGAGAGTAGAAAATGTGCTATGGGTGCCCCGAGTGTGTCCTCAGTCTTAACGATTGAGGAGAAGGGCTATGCAACTTTGTTCTAGTATGGACATGTATCTAGCTCAGACATAATAATGGTCTTGGAATTAGAGAGATCAATGTGTATAGGAAGAAGGGATAGCCTATGTGATCCATGACCATCATTAGCAAAGTGACCGTGGATACAAAAAAATTAGCTTTGAATGTTGAGCAGATTCAGAGGGAGACGGACCTCAGAGGGAGTCTGATTTCAGAGGGAGTCAGTAGATTCAGAGGAAGTCCGATTTTAGAGGGAGTCGGTAGACTCATAGGGAGTCAGGAGGCTCAGAGGGAGATTCAGTCATTCAATGGGAGCCAACATCCAGGTCAAGCTGGGAGAGAGGCATCTTCCAAGACTGTTAGGATGGTGTCATGGTTTGAGATGGCCAGACAAGATGCTCAAGAATAGGAGGCTTCTATTTGTAGGGTGTATTCCAGGGAAGGATCATGCCAAACAATGGGATTTGCTTCATTGATAGAGGGAGCAACTGATGAGGTAGACAAAGATACTTCCAGGTGATTGTGGAGTGTGGTGAGAATACCTCCCTCTCTAATAGGGAGTGTTGGTTTTTGTAGCTTCAGGAAGGTATTATCACATGACCCTAGGTGTTGGGCATGTGGGAATCTTCATGGGAACCACATTATAGTTTCGGTTTGGTGAAAACCCCTTTATATTTTGAGCTGGGGGCTTGGGGGATTGGTGATGGGATTTGTGGGTTTGTGATGGGGCTTTACACCCACATGTGAGACTAATTTGTTGTTGAATTTATGAAGGGGATCCTCAAGTTAACCCCTAGACTTATATATATAATAATTATGCCATTGTGACATTGTCATTGTGGAGACAAGTGTGGAGAGATCTTGGAAATTTCATTCCAAGTGTGGTGACTTCAGTCCAGCCATGGAGAGAGGCTGAGTAGGCCTCGGGTCTGTATTTTTGTGATTGTTTTGGGGAAAATTTGATGTGTATTTGTGTATTTTGGGAAGGTTCCTAGTTGTAAAGGAGGAATGAGTTGTTTAGGGAGTGTTCTAGTTGAGAGGAGAAGGCCACAGGCTTGGGAGAAGGCTCAACCTGCCCAAGAAATACCGTCTCAGGCCTAGAGAAGGCTCAACCTGTCAGTAGAAGACATAAGCAGATATGTAACAACCTTGGCTTACCTTGGGCCCAGGAGAGAGAAACAACAACTAAGAAGGGATACCATATGTGTGGTAGCAGGAAACTGAGCATACAGGGTTTCCACAATGATAAATTTGAGGGGTTGACAACTAGCAGTTTTGAGGTGGACAAATAACAATTTTGAATTGGACAACTGGCATTGAACAACATTGTTTGAGGATTGCTACAAACTATAACAACAAGATGTAGCAGGTGGCTGAGGTGTCCAAAGGACCGAACAGAGCAACCAAGAGCTATGACAACTGTTGGAAAATTTGTGGGAAAGGAAAGGATGGAGGGACTCAACCTAGGCCTAGGTTTTATTCTCTTGTAATTGGCATTTTACTGTGGTTGTAAAAGGGCCAATTTCCCTGGTATGGGAGGCCTAAATTTCTTATCAGAGGACTAATAATAAAATTTGGATTGGGGAAGAAATATTTTGTACTATGTATGATCTAATTGCTATCTTTTCATTTTCCTTTGTGCTAATGTAGTTAGGCATCTCAGTGTTTTTATGTTTAAATTTCAATTGGGTAAATTGTGTATAATTGTGGCAACAATAGGCTAGACCCGAGGTGAAGTAAAATCTAATAAATGGTGTAGTTTGTGGTTGGTCTGGGTGACACAATCTAGTGGTGGTCTACTCTATCCCTATGTGTCTTCCTGGTATGGCCTTCTCCCAGTCTCTAGTATGTTCTTTGGAGCTTTTATTTGGTGCAAAAGGTTTTGATGGTATTGTGGTGCTCTATTTATGACTTGTTCATAATTTTTGTTTTTGTTTTTGTGGTGCTTGGGGTTTTAGGTGCTTATGATCTTGGGTTGGTGGTGTTTTTTGATGACTTGGTGCTATAATGTTTTCCCTTGCCCATATTTCTATGCCCCCTTGTTGATATTTAAGACTATTTAAGGTCTTTAAGATAACATCATGAGGATAAATCCTCCTGCATTTTTAAAGAGGTGGTACTCCTCTATATGAATAATATATAGAGTTTAAAATAAAACCTGAGAATGGACCAGGTTTATTTTAATAAAACAAATAGTCAAAGAGAAAGAGAGGACCGAGAAAGGACTAGGCTCTATTCTAATGACTATTTAAAATATCATACAAGATTTAAGAATATTGTACAAAACTGTGATGTAAAATAAAGTAGGAATCCTCACAAGAAGCATTTCCATGATAGGATAAAGTAGAAAATATCATTTGGAAGAATGTAAGTAAGTGGCAACATATGCATAAAAATTAACATGACAATTCATTGAAAATCTAAAAGAGTAATGGACACACACTTAAAAATTCAGCTTAAAACTCAAAGTCTAAAGAATCAATAGTGATGTATCCCAAATAGTTCTATGGGAACCTAAAAAAATATACAATTGTCTTTAAAAATGTTTATAATATTCAAGAAAAGTAAAAGGCATTTGTCGAAATGGATTGGGATTGGAGCTCCTGTCGACCATAAATAGAAGTAAGACTTGGAAGAAAGAAAGGAAGATAGTTAGAAATTTGTCTTAGGTTTTCATAGTTCATGAAACAAATAAGACCGAGGGATTACTAACTGAGTGGAAGAAAAAAAAGAAAGGCCAAATGTAACAAATTCTTGACTTACTAAGAAGGAAATGTTCTCTCTCTCATTTTTTTGTTGTTGGGGGTCTTCCTTTATATGATTTTGAGCTTTGAGCTTCCTTTGAGATACCTATCTTGGGTAGTTATTTCAGGTTGATGATCTCTTGCAATAACTTCTTGAGCCATTCATTGATGTACTCATTTATCGGTGGGATGGTGATTTCCTTCGTAACTCTAAGCGCAAATATATTCTCCTCTATTTTTTTTAATTCCACATGGAATTGGTCAATTGTTCACAAGTGGTCCTTGTTTTCATTTACAAATGTGACAAACCAACACTTAAGTTCTTCTTTGGGAAACTATACAAGGTTGTCAAATTCGTCAGCCCATGAAGAATTAACCGCAACTAAGTCCTTGTCTAATTTTTCCTTGGTTATAATCCCAAAATTTCTTAAAAGTTGTGGGCCCTGTAATTGTTTTACAATATCTAATTCTTTTAGAAAATAATCTCCTCTTTTTTCATTAATTCTCTCACAATCAACATTGCATCTTTTAACATATTTACTATTTCTTTCCATCCTGCCCTTATTTGTTTTATTCTTCTGTTTGATGGAAATTGTTGTTTACTTCTGTGATCATCACTCAAGGTAGTGACCCATGCAATGAAAGTTTTTACCTCATTAATATAGAATCCTTCATCACGCTCTTAATATTTTTTCAAATATTCAGTAAAATTTGTAATCCTTTGAGATAAATTTTATAGGCTGGTGCTGACCTCCCATGCTTGTGAAACAATCTCAAGTATTTTGTTTATATTCTCGACAACATAGATTCTTACACCACTCAATAGTTGGGCATATTTTCTCACTCAGATTGAATTTCCTGGTGTACTTGGGGGAATATGGTTTGACGGAAGTATGGCTAGTGGTTATGCAAACAATGGATTTGGATTTAATGGATCCTTAAGCTCACTTATTCTCCTTTTTAACTTAAAATTTGTAATTCTTTGAGATAAATTATGTAGGATGGTGATGACCTCCCATGCTTGTGAAACAATCTCAAGTGTTTTGTTGATATTTTCGACAACATAGAGTCTTACACCGCTCAATAGTTGGCCATATTTTCTCACTTGGATTGAATTTCTCGATGTACTTGGGGGAATATGGTATGATGGAAGTATGGCTAGTGGTTATGAAAATAGTGGATTTGGACTCAATGGATCCTCAAGCTAACTTCTTCTCCTTTTTAACTTAATATTTTTCAATTCTTACTCCGAAATTGAATGGGCAAGAGATTCTCCTGTAGAAAAATGTAATTTTAGGAGTTGAGAGGGTCTGAATCTTGATACATAGACTTATGAGCTAATTTATGAATTACCTTGTTGTTTTTTACACTAACCTTTTCTATTTGTAGTTTCTTTTCCTCTTTGTTGTATTGAGACTTGTGCATTTTCAAGGACTACTCTTTAAACAACATAGGTTCTTTTGTGGCTAAGTCCTCTATAATTTGTTGGTTTTCAGCAATTCACCGGGCTACCTAGTTGGGTATCTCGACACTATCAATCTCCATATAAACTATATTCTTTTGGCTTCCTGAATCTTGGGAATTATTTCTATTTCGACTTATTTTTGTTTTTTTCTAGGATATATATGTGTCCTTTTAATGTTGACATGGGCTGGACCATCTCCATCATCACCTCCACCATGTCCTTCATTACTCTCTTCTATGTTTATGTTCTACTCTTGTTTTCTTTTTGTAGAGGATGAGCTCTTATGTGACTGAGGATTTTAGGAAGACTGCACATTAGTCATGCCTATACCCCTTTGTCTTATTTTACTTTTTCTTTGAGTATTTGAACTTATTTCCATAACCAAGTCTTCATTTCACAAATTATTTTCCTTTCTTGTGGGGTCATTATCACCAGCTTCTTCATTAATTCTTGTAAAAAGTTTACTGTACCTCATGGATGATAAGTGTTTAGAAAAAGGTCCTTCACGGTCAAAAACCCTCAGAGGATGTGCTTCTTTGAGATTAAATACATTAAGTGTCTCAAACACTTCTTTCAAATGGGCGAAATTCTTTAGTATTGTATATCCAACATGAATAGGCAATGTGTTGAATCGCCTCTTTCTTTTCCTATCAAATAGGATGCACCAAGATTTATATTGTCTACAAACTTCCTCCACAAAATATCTATCATAGACAAATATCAAGAGAAGAAGGGGGATTTAATGACAACCATATAACCATGTGTAGGTATGGTTTTTCTCTTGAACACAAATACCCTTTCCCTTGAGAAATTCCTCAGCTTCCTTGGTTATTCTCTTTGGTTTCTCTCTAGTTAATACATGTTTGAATTATTGAGAAATTTGTCTTGAATAATGTAAAAATGAAATGGTGTGTTGTGTCTCCACAACACCGGGTACCAAAACTAAACTGGTTCATTATCAATATCAATATTTCATTTTAAAGAAAGACCCTAAAACACATTGGAATATGCAATTGCAAATACCAAGTATGTAGTCATGAAAAAACTTTGAGTATTCAAATAATAACTCAATTGAAAAGAAACTTCATTTGATATGACATTTTCCGAGTCAAAGATAACATATTTTTGAAAAGATAAGTAGAGTTCATATAGAGATGACTTGGGTATATGGTAAGTCAACTCTCGTCATACCAAATGCATGAACAACCATGAAAAGTACCAATATGGCTCTTCCAGCAAGGATATATATATTGTCAAAAGGTCACAGGGCATATTGACAGAAATAATTGGAAAATCCTTCAATACATTGAACTGACACCCTGAGAATCAAGGAATGCATCTAAATTAGGGAGCTTGAGACTCTTATTTACAGAAGGAATGAGAAACATTCTCATGAATAATTTTGGGGTTAGGACAATCAAATTCTTTCCCTACGTTGCTACTTGGATCCTTCTCGTCTTGGAATCAAATCTTTGAGTGCACCAAGACACTAGCTCCTTGAAGTCAAAGACTTCAGGTACACAACCAACATCAACAAGCTCTGTAGTCCAGAGTAGGGATAATTTTAAGGATGGAAATTTATATTAAAATGTAGAAACATGGGCTAATCTTACTAGTCCTTAATATGCAAATTGTAAAATGTTTGGTGATATTTTTGTAAAAATATTCAAATTTCTAAGGATTTTATATAGTTTCTATAAAATTTTGGTGATTTTTAAGGTAAAATTATTTTATTCTATGGAATTTGGATGAATCATTTTTAGAAAAAATGGAAATTAGAGAATTATTTTTTGGGAAAAACCATGGAAAATTAACCCATTTGTGAAATTTAGCCCCTAAAATCATCTATGGTCCAGAGTCTATTATTTTGATTTCCTTCTTGACTTTTGTTCAGAAACCACTGATAAGAAGTCAACTAGTGAAGGTTCTTATCTTTCCTTTTGTTGGGTGCAGGCCTATTTTGAGAAGGAATGTTATTTTGGGCACATGAATAATTTTGGATAAAAGGTCTATTTTGGGAAAGACCGAATTTTGGAAAGAAGACTTAATTTTGGAACATGCGCAATCGATGGAGAGAAAGCAACATGCAGGAAAAGTAGCATGCAAAGAAGGAAAACAACGTGGCGCACAGGTAGGCAAACCTAGCTATGTTAGTGTTAGGGTTTGTGAAAAAGATTGTAATGACTATAAGCCTAAAAAGAAGTATGAAGTATAAATAAAGACCTATGAGGTCTAGGTTAGGGGTTGTTCAATTTACTGTAGTTTTTCAACAATTGTAAGTTCATAATTGTTGATATTTGTAAAATTTGTTTAGTTGTAGAAGAGTCAAGTAGTTAGATTTTGACAGTTAGGTCACAGGCTGAGGATCCTTGTGTGATATAGTTTGCCTCACAGAGGTTCCTTAACCTCATAGTGCTTGTATGATTGGAGATGTAATGTGCGAACACCATATTTTGCAGCAAAGTAAATAAAAGAGAAGATAAGCCAAATCTGTGTGGATGTAGCCCATGAGGGGGTGAACCATGGTAAAACATGTGTTATATGTGATGGTTATTGCATGTTTACGTTCTGTCAATGAATAGTTTATGAATGAATGGTCAAGATAGATATATTAGAATGCATGCATGGGCCTAAAAGATGAATGAATCCTAAGAATATTTCAATGAATAACATGATGATTGCATGAAGAAGATAAAATGCATTCTCAGATTCCCACTCATTCCTAGACTGCAAGCACTTGAGCATTGCAGTCACCCATAAAGCTATCTCGGATGAGACTGCACAATGCATTATGTGTGTTGTGTTGCCTTCTAGTTTACCAGGAGGGTTGATAGTTTTAGAGGGTTTTGTTGGAAACCCATTGAGATCCAAACTTGGGTCATACCAAGAAGTGAATGAGATATTTAACCCAACAAATGGTTCCATTGACGGTTGGAAATGCATAGGATTGAGTGGACGAGATTCATAGAAGAAGCATGTGGAGAATGAAGGTATAAAAAGGAATGTTCAGGCCATGGAATCCAACGAATGTGGAGATTGAAATATGGTTGAAAACAAAGGAAATCAAGTTTGCGTAGAAGGACAATAAAAACTCTAAGTTAAAACCACGTAAATGGCTGGACAAATACGTGTTTAATGACCTACATGAGGTATTTTTCTATGATTTTCTGCATTTGTTGCAGGAGTGTCTATTGAGTTTAAAAGATAACCACCCAAAAAATCAAATTAGGTAGCTAGAGTGGAATCATGTGGAGATCGTGCAGTTACAGCAAGTTAACAAAAAATTTACGCACACAATAGACTTCAGGTTAGACAATATTGTTATAGGGTTTATCACCAAGTTTGTAGTAGATACCTCGAAGTATTACAATGCAACAAAGCATGATTTTATAAAAGGGCCTAAATGTAGGTATATCAGATCTCTATATACTTCAATGAAGATTCTATTGTATAACAATAGTGTGATGACCATGGAATAAGACAACTAAGTTTCCTTGTGTGCATGGGGGAAGGGGGGAAGCACTGACAAGAGGTGGATAAATGAAGGAAGAAATGGATAAGGGAAAGAAGAAGGAGGCCATGGACCAAATCATGATGGAGGAAGACCAAATAAAATAGATTGTGCGCAACATATGAAAGGTAAACATGAGGTCCAAGGGCAGGAACATAAGGAAAAACTCCAATCCAGTTCACCGTCAGTGTGGAACCTATAACCCCATGTGTGACTAACACACCAGAAAGAACGCCAAAATTTAGACAACCAAATTTTAGTGGAAGAAAGACAACAGGAAACATATCCAAACAAGGGGAAACAACTGGAGGAGCCATTTCAGAAAGTAACAACCAAATATCCACACCACGTGGAGGTAGTAGTTCAACAAAGTTCAAAATAGCAGGACATGATCCCACGATCAAGTTACCAGAATTTTGGGGAGAGGCATCAGAAGACCCTGAAAAGCACTTATTCGATATCATTTTCGGGAATAACTGCGCGGAGTAAGTCATTAATCTATGACTTGTATCCATGATTATTAGTCGCAACTGACCAATAGTTCTCATGATTTAAATAGTCCACTTAGCACTGATTGCATTGGGTGATGCTCATAGGGGTGAAGAAGTGGGATTGAAACCAACGAAATGAATCGCATAGCATCAATAATCACTTCAAGGCTTGCACCCGGTAACCAAGACTTCCCAGGCAGTCACCCATCCCAAGACGCCTCTGGCTCAAACACGCTTAACTGTGGATATTTCCCCACAATCAAGCCCACTTAGCTTACTACCCCATTTGCAAAACCTTAGCAAGTATTGTGTCTTATGAACTATCCATTGAGATCTCCCTTCACTCTTGTTATTTAATCATAGAGGGGCTTCCGCAGTGCAACATATTAGATATCATTTTTGGGATTAACTACGTAGAGTAAATCATTAATCTATGACCCATATCCATGAGTATTAGTTGCAACTGGCCAATAATTCTCATGATTTGAATAGTCCACTTAGCACTCATTGCATCGGGTGATGCTCACAGGGGTGAAGAAGTGGAATTGAAACCAACGAAATGAATCACATAGCATCAATGGATAGTTCATAAGGCACAATACTTTCTAAGGTTTTGCAAATGGGGTAGCAAGCTAAGTCGTCTTGATTGTGGGGAAAAATCCATAGTTAAGTGTGCTTGAGCTAGAGGCGTCTTGGGATGGGTGACCACCTGGGAAGTCTTGGTTACCGGGTGCAAGTCCCGGAAGTGATGATTGATGCTATGCAATTCATTTCGTTGGTTTCAATCCCACTTCTTCACCCCTGTGAGAATCACCCGATGTAATGAGTGCTAAGTGGAAAAGGGAGAGGGAGAGGGAGATAGTGGAAAAGGGGGAGAGAGGGAGGGAGTGGGAGAGAAGGGAAGAGAGAAAACAAGATTGTTATAAGGGGGGAGAGAGAGAAAGGGAGATAAGGATAGAATGGGAGAGAGGATAGAATGTCTGAGAGTGTGAGAGGGATAGAGAGGAAGACAGAGAGATGTCCAGATAGAGAGAGATAGTGTCAAAGTGTGAGAAGGAGAGAGAGGGAGATAAAGTGGGGAGGTAAAGAGAGACAGAGAGTGAATAAGGGCGGAGAGAGAAGAAATTATGAGTGAAGAGCATAAGATGTACATGCCTACATGCCTTAATGTTATACCATGTAACCTATAAATTGAGCATGAGAGGATGTGAAATTAGGACAAAATTTGGATGGAAATACATATAATTTGATGGAAATGGATGATGACAAATATGTATTGGCGCTTGATAACATTCTATGTGAATTCTGTAAGAAAGTGGGTACCCAATAAGCATTAAGTTAAATTTTAGCCATGACTTTTGTAACTCAAAATCAAAATAAAGGTGATTTAGCACACATGTAAGGACCTTTGTGACCTTGGAAGGTGAGGAAAATGAATTCAAAAATGATTTAATTAGTAAATTATCAATTCATTCACATACCCAATGTCTCGACAAAAAACAAACACTATTATTTTTTTAATAATGAATGCACCGCATCCTAAGGAGTCATATAGATTTTTCAAATAGTACCCTATCTCATGTAAATACATTATTGAGCAATGTCTAGCTAATAAATTACATTCTATCAAATATGGAAACCTTACGCATCTACAAATAATAACACCAAGCCTATTGTTAATCAATGGAAAATGGTGGAACTGCTCAAACTCAACATTGAATTAATGACATGTTCTTGGCTTGTTTGTTTGCTTAGGATTCGTTCTTTGGCTTGTTTGAATGGTTGAAGTGTAAGTTTGAGGAAATGTTTAGGGAATAATCGCAATAGTTCTAAAATCCAAGGAACTAAAGGATTGAGATAGAGGGATGGTCAAGCGAAGGAACCAATATTTAGTTTGGTCATGGATTGTAGGAAAAAATTGAGGAATCCCATAAATCACTAAGGGGAGTCATGTTAGGGTACCAATAAGTCAATACCTAGTTTTTGCTGTTAAATTACATATTAAAAATGCAAGGTAAAACTCAATAAGGACACATAAAGTAAGGGAAAGTCATAGAGGGCTCTTCTAAAAACCCTTCTAAGAGGCTAAAATCCCTTCTAAGAGGCTAAAAAGGCATGAAAATGATAGAAAGAAACTACCATTTTTGGCGGCATGTTCGGAGCCATACATTCATACCTACACTAAAATATCCATAATATGTAGAGGACATAATCAAAAAATTATACATACCTAAATGGTGATTTTTCAATTTAGCAATTGAACATAACAATTCATAAAACATTAAACATAACTAGAATTGATGGCTATATAAACTATGCTGAAAGGAGCAATCACACATGATCTGATGAACTGGTCGATAGTACAGTTGGAATGGTTGGCCCCGTGTGTTTCTCTTTAGCTGTATGACCCTATGTTAGTCTTGAGCTTCCCTCAATCGACGAAGAAAGATCTTAAAGTACCTGCCAAAATCATTCAACCTCCATAAATATCTAAAAAATCAATACAAGTCATATTTGTAGTGCATTATTTACTCTAAGATGCATTTTTACGAGAGTTTCATAGCATACTTGAATGAGATCCTCTTGGTTTTGATAATAATTTATTGGAGCCACGCATCTAATATTTGATCAAATTGCCTCTCTTGATTTGAAGTAGCAGCAACAAAGTCAACATTGAATTTGTTGTTTCTCTGTTGGATCGAGGGAGGTTTGCTCCAAGATTAAACAGCTCCAATAAATTATTCTCTACTAAACAGAGCCAACCACATGAAAGAAAAATATCTTATGGCCCGTCTCCCCCACCCCCCCAACCCCCCCTCACATCACTCTCAAGTCCCCACTACCCAACATATAAATCTATTGAAATATTTACATCAAAAACAAACATATATACATACCAATATTCACAAATGTTTACAATGAAATAAAATGTTTCCTTGATCCATTTGGAGTGAGCGTAATATGGTGAAAATAGATTTTATATTAAATATTTATTAACATATTCATGTACATCATCATTTATTATTTTCAGTCGGCCTCTTCTTCTTAGCTCTATAGTTCCTAATCATGTCATCAATATCTAYGTCTTTGTTCTCTGGGTGCTCTTCAAAATCTGATTGTGATTGCATCCTCTCATGCARAGCATGCCTAGTCGTGGGKTAATCACGGTGTAATGGAGGCCATTATGATGAGACATCACCTACAAAAGAAAAAAATACAAAATTTAAATGGCCAGTTTTTAAATATCATTGAACTAGTACAGTAATATTAAAAAAAACACCTGCAATGTCATTATTTACCTAGTGCACTGGTCGGCACCATTGGAATGGTTTCCCCCGCGTGATCCTCTTTAATTGTATGAGCCTCAAGTACAACATTCTCTACCATTGAGACAACAACTTTATAAGGACAATAATAAATGTATAAGTAAAAAAAAATAGAATTACAAAATGTATAACTACGAAATTATTAAGTATATGATTAAAATACATCCATATTACCATCATGTGTCAGCTCAGTCATAGCACCATCGTGGGTTTGCACCCCAGTGGAAAATTGGTACTAAATGGGATCAGAACCATCTTCTGGTTGCAAACTATTATCAATGCACTGCTCTCCAATACTAGTGTGTTCGTTGATAGTTCTGCTCCCTGATTAAAACAAAGTTGTAAATATTAATAATATCCAACATGACTATATTATATTAATAATAAAGGTTAATGTGGATTGAATTTTATTTACCTTATTTTGAAAAGTGGTTCTTGGTATCTTCCCTAAGCTTTTTCACTATTCAACTACCGCTTTATAGCCATACTTGTAACTAAGCTGGAGGTATTCCTCCATGGTTTCAGTACCAAACTCGTCACCCTACATTGCATAAGAGTATGTATTTTTAATGTTATTCGTTGCAATTACCTAAAATTTTTAAGGAAATACAAATAATATATTTAGGTACTTACAATTCGTGACTACAACTTCAAGTAGTCGCCTTGGCCTAGCTTGTGCTGGCCACATTTGGCAAGCCTTTCTTTTGTGGCCTTTGACATGTCATTCAACCTATCATCAAAATTTTCAAGTATGTTAATATATACCAAAATTTTATTTACATCTAAAAAAAATTGAAGGTATTCAATTGAAATTGTAATTTACCTTATGAGACCAGAGGGTGTTTTTCCTTCATCTGTCAATTTCTTCTCTTTTGCGTCCTCAATGAGGGCCTTCCACTCCCTCTTTGGAATCATCAGAGGAAGCTCGTACCTATCATTTTGTTTCAAGTGCTTCCTATGTGTTTCTCATGTATATTTTAAATATTGACCAGCTACGGCGATGGCCAAGGTCTTATTAAATGTGTCTACACCAAAAAGGCTTTCGAGATATTCCATCAATTCTTTTTTGAGGTTGGAATTTTGGGAATTCCACCTCTCCCGTATGGTAGGCCCAAAAATCAACAACACCTTATTCTCCAAGGACCTATAAAATATTTATTACCTACACACAAAATGATTATATGATTATTAATTTAAAAATAATAATTTAGATGACTTATATTTGTCTACATAGAGAACATGAAACAATTAAAATTTTAAGAATTACTTGGGGGTTTAAATTGATTTAATGGAAGCCCTTCCTCATTGACCATAAAGGTGCCATTAAGGGTCCCTGTGTTGGTCATGCATCTTGCTTTAGGCAAAGAAACCATATATTTTTTCAAATCATCAGCCTCATCTCCGTCACCACCTCCAGAGCCTACCTGTGTGGTCGCTTCCTCAGTGTGTGCGTCGTGGCTCCCATATAATGGTTTGGGAGGTGGAGATGTGAATAGATTCATCTTGGTTTCTATTTTGTGCATAAATATTGATTGTGAATTCTCAAGTCTTCTACAAACTACCAAGATCAATCCATTGAAGGGTAAAATCTACCACTTGGAAGGAAGACATTTTGGGGTAACTCCTCTCCTTCTTCCTTTGCTAGTTTGGGGTAACTCATCTCCTCTATTTGATGCATTTATTTGTCTATCCATTTTAGGAATCCTAGAAAGGGTATTGAGTACGTTTGTGAAGCCATAGTTGATCTTGTTGGTGAAGGTTTCTCCCATAAGGACCCATTCTTGTAGGGCCTTGGTATTCATTGTTAATATTGATTAGATAAGATATTATTATTCCCCTTGGGTTTTAGTCTCTTTATCATACTATTTAGATGAAATAGACCAATTTTGAAAAGGGGTGTTCTTCTTGGCCCCATAATCCCCTTTGATTAATCTTGACTATGTTTCCCTTGTTGGATTTGGAATTTATATCTACTTCCTTCCATCACCTCTTTTATATCATCAAACATCAAAAACATTGTTTGTTGGATTACTAAGAGGGGGGGTGAATGAGTAATAGATAATTTTAATCCTTTTTAACCATATAATCCAAGTGTTATATCAATGTAGCATTATCATCCAATAATTGCAGAGTAAATAAGCAATGAACAAATGAACAATCATACACATGCACAGTACACCAGTGTTTTACATGGAAACCCAAAGCGAGAAAAAACCACATAAGGTTTTTTCTTATATGTCTTGAATAATTACATTCATTGGAAGCACCAACTTCCTTTGTTTTCTAGCTGCAACTAAAAGGAGGCTCCAACCCCCTAGTTTCTCAGGCTACAAACTGAGGGAAGCTCCAACTCCTCAATTCTCTAGCTACAACCAGAAGGAGGATACAACCCCCTATGTTCTTCGGATACAACTGGAAGGTGGCTACAACCACCTATCCTTTCCCCGTCCAACCACCCTAATGTATAAGTAGAATGATGGAACCACTGTCACACTATCACTTTGAGATATACTGCGGTAAACCTATACCAAAAAACCTGTATCAATAAAAATGAACCATGCATCAACCTGTACCTCAACCTGTAATCAACCTGTACCATAAAAAATTGCATCGATCATGCACCAACCTTAGAAAGAATCATCAAAAGAATTTATCCTCCCTTGAATTTCAACCTTCTTTGCTTCACCTTCTCTCTGAAATTCAGCTTAGATATCCTTTGGTTACCTCAGTCACCTGTAGATATTCAATATGCTCAAGTGTGATATAAAATGAGATAACCTTGCCTCTTATTTATAATTTCATGTAGCTTCCTCAAGGGGTTACCTTTTAACCATCTTAACCCACTTTCCTTATTTTAGGGTTAACCAACTTCTAACCACTTGTCCAATTAGTAATTTATCCATTAACTTTATTATTTAAATAATTTATTTTGTATCCACTTTTGACTTATAGTACACTCATTTTGTATCCACTTTGACTTATAGTACACTCATCACTTCACTTTACCTTAAGGGGTTACCTTCTAACCATCTTAAACCACTTTCCTTATTTTAGGGCTAACCCACTTCTAACCACTTGTCAACTTAGTAATTTCTCCATTAAATTTATTATTTAAATCATTTTTTTGTTCACTTTGAATTATAGTACACTCATCACTTCACTTTATTATTTACCTTCTAAAAATATCTTAAACCACTTTGACTACTTTGACCTTTTGGGGCTTCTAGATGACTCGTGAGGGTTCTGCAACTTCACATAGCCATAAATCTCTAACCATGAGGAGTTATGTGATGTTCCACATACCACTGGAAATGGCATGACATGTACTATCCATATAGAATAATATTACCTACAAATATATCAAAACTCATACCTTTATCCATCAAGCAAACTTGGGTCCATTACCCAAATCTAGGTTCTCCAAATTCCTTCAAGGGTTGACATCAATGACAACCAACCTTAATCAACAATCTCCCCCTTTGGAATTGATGGAAACACTCTGGCGCAGACGCAAACCCTCTCGACCCTCGGGTCGACAGTCCACTACAGGATCTCTCTACTTTCCGCCCTTGAGTCAGATTGACTCTTCAATTCCTCTTCAGGGAATCTAACACACACAAAATGATGCTTCTCCACAGGTCCTTATGAATTAAGCTCACGCGATCGAACACGAAGCCTCAATTCCATCCTTCTTTTGACCAAACAATGTGATCGTGTTTCTCGCGATTTTTGGAACCTTGAAGTTTGCGACTTCGCAACTTCTCCTCCCAAATCTTCAACTCTTCACCTTCCGAGACCCGAACTTCCGATGTGCCTAAGCACTTGTCACAACTCGCCACTCATGAGTTTGTGAGTTGAAACTCTCAACTCTTGTTTCCAAATCTCGCGATACATGAAATGTTGATATGGGCATGCTCCTTCTCTTGTCAGCGCCCTCCGTGCATGACCACCGGCTAGGCCTAACTCTAGCACTTTTCGCTTCTCGCCGCTTTGTAGGTTTTGATGTCGAACTCCCGGTTCTTGTCTCGCGAATCCCCGAAACACGAGAGGTCAATGGGGTATTGACTTCTTTCAACAGATGACACGTATCCACCCATCTCTTCCACGGGCCCACCTCGGACTTCACAATGTCTCGGATCCAAACGTCAAAGCTTTGGTCCTTCGATCCATGAATTCTCGAAATGAACTTTCAGGGGTAGATCCAACGGTCCACATTGATCTTGATCAACGACTCTGGTTTCCCTTGGACTTGTGCTTCAGAATAGCGGCCACCGTAATCTCCTCGCTTGTCTATGAGATCTAATAGCTCACGGGACTTCGTGAATTCTCCATGGAGAATTACGACCGTTC
>SNQJ01S0000465.1:1030073-1056746 GCA_010110895.2 Picea sitchensis | reverse complement strand
CTTGGTTGAGAAGAATGGGGCAGATAGCCTAGTATTGATATTCTATATTAAGGGAAGACATTCTTTCAGACCTCAAAGACGTGAGTGAAAGATTGGCCCAGATGATTATTGTTGATACTCTATACTGAGGGCAGACATTCTTTTAGATCTCACAGACATGAGTGAAAGACTGGCCCAGATGATTCAGTTTTATCATAACCTTGTTTCTATGCAGATGAAGACTATTGTGGTGGCAAACATTCTTTCAGATCTCACAGATGTGAGTAAAAGATTGGCCTAGATGATACAGTTTTTATCATAACATTGTTTATATGCAGGTTTCTATTTGTTATGAAGGACAGTTTGTGATTTTGTTTCACAAAGTCTGAGTAGTTGTGTACTACTGGAATAGACACAGGTGTGTTATATAAATTGATATTGTACCAGTTGTCATAGGAGATTATCCAGTCAGATAATAATGATAGGTGCTCGTGGTGCTACCAGTTGAATGGTCTATTGTGCTCAAGACCATACCTCCCTAGCTAGGAGGGAGTGTTAATATTATGGTAGCTTCGGTAGGTATGAACCTCTATTATGACCTATGACGAGATTAGAATCCTCTGGAAGGAAGCAAAGAATTGAAGGAACCCCTAGACAGGTTGTCGGATGAACAAATATATTTATATTGAATTTATTGATGCCCAGAAGGAGAGGTCGGCCCATTTAGACTGGCCAGGTCAAACCCAATTAGATTGGCCAGTCCACTATAAATACAGGGTGCCAGTTTCATTATTTTTCATCTCAGCAGTTGGAGTGAGAGCAATATCTGCGTAGGCAGTTGCAAGCAGCAACAGTTTGGTGCACAAGTTTTCTAGGAAAGCTGGGAGAGTGGTGCACTAGCTTCTGGGTGGGATCATCTATTCACTTTAGTTTCTATTCTTTTGCTTGGTGCATTTAGCCTCTCTTGGCTATATATTGCATCCATAATTCTCTTCTCGATCAAGGTCAAGGTGCTCGGAGGGTGGCTTAAGGCCTGTGGTTGGGTGACGAGGGTATCGTCAATGGTTAAACAAGAAAAATCCTCTATATTCTAACATTTCCGACATGCAAAGTCAATAGTTATAAGAAGTAGCTAACACAGGTTGATAGAATTCCTTTGAACAAGAGCATGAGACATATGGAGGACTCCGGCAGCATAGACCCAATGATGAAACCATGGGATGCAGGGGGCATCAATGAAACTCTCTATCGAGAATAGAAGAGTAACCATTTGGTAGAGAAGACTCTGTAATGAGATCAACTTACTAAGGCCATGATAATCCCAAAATTATGATGATAAATGGACTCAATAATTTTGTGATCTATTCAAAGGCAACACGACTGTTGTCGATACAAGATAATACTCCCTTCCCACCCATCTTTTTCTTTTTTCATAGATAGATGAATGTTATGATACAAAAGAGGAAACGAGTGTCGCAAGTAATAAAAACTAGTTCCAGCAGTGTAACATAGCTATGCTCAATGCAAGGAGATGCATGAGGGAGATGGACGCTTAGGGGAATGTTCCCTCCTAGGTATAGGGTGTCAAATTGCGAAGGATAAAAACAAAGATCTGCTTGGTTGAGGATGCAAAAAATGCTGAGGAAAATGGTTTACAATGAAAATAGAGAACTGGATATAGGCTCAATACTATAAGCGAGGGCATGAGATGCAATCACAACTTAACGCCAAAAAAATTCCCTTTTTGTCTTTTAGTTTAGTTGGTGTGAAAAAGGGATAAATTTGTGCCAAATAGATGTCCTTTCAAATCCAATTTACGAGTGTGAAAGAGACAAGTTCACTCGACAATCTTTTCTCTTTTTGAAGACGAGTTGGAAAAGAGCTTAAATTAAACTCGTAATATTTCAAGTCCAACTTAACTAGTGGGAAAGGGACAAATCACTCGGAAATATTTTCTCTTTTTGAGCGAGTTGGAAAAGATCTTAACTCGGACTCATTTCGGAGATTCTAGGCCACAATTCATGGGGGAGGCCAAGGCTCTCATGCTGGACTTCTATGAAATGTCAGCATCTTATGGATAGTGGACATAAGCTTGGAAAAAACCAAATCTCTCCAAGTCAAGGAGGATAAATTGCTAATGGAGGTTATCGTCTCCGTGATATATTGTATAATTTCTCTTACAGGAAAAGACATAGGAGGGGGCATTGGATACCCCACAAGTCCATCCCAATCGAAGGGAACCTCCTCGAGACTTGGAGGGAGAGTACTCGAAGAGAGAAAAAATATCTCTTGTTCAGAAGGTGCAGGATCAGGAATAATGACTACATGGTTGAAGGATGCATCATCCTCCACAAGGGGAGTAGGATGTACCAGAGATTGCACTGGTATGACCACTTCTTCTACTCTAGGTTGAAGAGGATGCAAGATAACATGGATAGAGGACACATCACCCTTGAAAATGGGGGTGTGGTCTGGATAGGATTGTAGTGGTATACCTATCATGTCAATCAAAAAAGAAACAAGGTGTGGGGAAACCACAGACACCTCAGAATCTGAAGGGCCCTTAGGTGAGCCCCATGCTTCTGGTATCCCAACAGTATCTGGACACAATCGGGTAAGGTGATATCCTTCACAAGTATTGCAAAGGAATTTAGGCTTACATCTAAGGCGTCTAGTCTTCTCAATGCCCCCAATGTCATTCACAATGGCTGGAGACATACTCTCAACATGAATGGAATAGGTGAAAGAGTCATCTTCCACATGATGTACATAGGTTGTTGATGTGACGTTGATATGACTAGTGGCGACTAGAGTGATGCCCCCAGCATGACTAGCAGTGGTTGGGTGTGGATCGTCAACATGACTTACAAAGGTCATTGACCCATTTCGAACATGACTAGCAGAGCTTGGAAATGGAGATCTAGTATAATTGGTAGTGACTATACTAACGGTCAGTTGTGGCATTTGATACCAAGTTCTAGGGAAAAATTGGCTTTGAAACATTGCAAGCCAGGAAGGGTCTTGTTTTACCCCATGTCCCTATCCGGAAAGATAGTATCCCCCGCCGAATTGGTCCAAAGAATATTTTATGGGCATCATCACTGAAATATGTGAAGAGATAGAGGTATGATAAGAATTATTCAAGTGAGGATATATGTTTCCCCCTTGTGAAGGGGTTTCGTGAAGAGGGTATCTCGAACCGTAAAACTGATTCTCCCCATATGAAATACCCAAGGATACATGAGGACCTTTCATGGGAAAAGTGTTCAAAGGAACCGACATGGCGGACGAAGGATACATGGATGGGGTGTAATAAGTAGAATAAGCGCCTATTTGAGTATTGGCTCTTGAAAGAGCATAACTAGGATTGGATCCGTAAGAGGGGAGATTCCAACCTCCCACTGTGAAAGTTGGTTGAGGGATGAGGGACATGACTCATACCAAATGAATATGTAGGAATCGAGGCCATGGTGCCCCCAGATCCAGTGATAGGATTCATATAAGTGGACCAGGGAGAGGATTGAAAAGACAAAGGCATATCAATAGGAAAATGACTAGAGACCCAAGGCGCAGATTGAGTGTTATATTTCTTCACACCATTATGAAAATAAGGTGGATTTTCCCCCATTAAATGATTAAACACCATGGGTGGGGGTAGCAGTAAATGAGGGAGCTAAAGGAACTCCACTATCCATGACAACGAAAACTCAGTAAAAACTCTTAAGGCCAACTATTAATCAAAGAGCACACTGGAAATCAAATGAAAAAAATGCACACAAAGGGGGTAAAGTGGTTGAAAGTAGCCTCCCTCCCTAAAGAATGAATGTCTCGCCCAAGAGGGGCCTGAGACTCCCTACTAAAGATTGGAGGTAAAATAATCAGTTATAAGGGTCCTCAAGGGCTTAACAACTAGTCGGTCAAATCCCCTCGAAGAGTTAATCCTCCATAAAGGTTGTGTGTTGTCTAACCCTTATCTGACCTAGGGTACAAGTAACCTATGTGGCACCTAAGTGAAGCAACTAATAAATCACTGTATAACCGATGCACAAGTGAGCAGTCGTAAGTCACTTCCACTCTATGGGAAGGGTAGCAAATCCTGAAACCTTGAAAGTATCGCCTCTCAGAGAGGTAAAGGCACTTAGCAATATCCCCAAATATGAATAGATCCCAAAAAATATCTTTGATGCTAAGAAGGTATCAGGGGGATATCCCTTCAACCAAAATTGCATGACCTCATGATTAACTCCAGTGTGAGTGGAGCCTCCTGATATTACCAATTATACAATGGATTTCTCCACTCCCTTTCTCAGACACATATGTTTATTTAATTGCCTTGGAGAATTTTACTCACAAAATTCTATTCCAAGGCACTAAATCCTAAGCTAGTTTGTGTACCCTAGAAAATAAAATTGTGACTAATCAATTTTAAATTATAGCGTTAATTTTAGTGGTTGTGATTACTCAAAAAGGTATGGTATTGAAACTCTTGGTGTTATGACTCTGCAAGAAAAGTAAATATGAAAGTAATGCAAAGTCCTAACTGAAACTTTTAATGAGTGATGTGATTCAAAAAACCAATGCAATCTTCAATTTCAACTCTGCAATTATGAATAGAAAATGAAATCTTTCATTACATGCACTAATCTAATGACAAGGACTCAAAAGACCAAAATGCCAAGCAATGAAAAATGCCTATTTTTCTGTATTTTCAATATAATAAAAATGAAAATGCATGGAATGAAAGAAAATTGATATATAAAATATATTGTGTATAGAAAAAAATAAATCAACCAGGATACCAAGGAGAAAATCACCCAGCCCAATGTACAAGAACAATCAAAATGAAAAGATGATGAGAAAGACTCTTCCCAGAAGTTCAACCAAAGATAGGTTTCCTATCATCCCACAAGCACTTAACAGGCGCTACAGAGACCCAAGAAAGCTCAACAAACATCAAATCCCACCTAAAAACCACCAAACCAAGCAAACAAGTAAGGAAATCAAATGTACACGACTATTTAGGAAAACAAAGTGTATGTACGCAGCTTGCAGAGGAACAACCTGCATATATACATGACTGTCAAGGAAAAAAATGCATATATGTTTCAAAAACAAGGCTAGGCAAGGGAGAAGGTTGAAAACTTAGACCCATAGTGAAAAGAGGTTGTCAAGAAACGATATGACAAGAAAAACCATAGGAACGAGAGCAATCTAAGGAGAAAAGTACTCCAAACCCTAAGAAAGAATATTCAATCCCCAGTATGGTCGCCAATTCTGTTATGAGGAAAATATCTCTATGGCTAGGGTAAACCACAACAGATGGAAATAACTACAGAAATCAACTCTATCCCAAAAACATGCTATATAAACCAATATGCAAGTGATATAAGAAAGAAGCCTACCTCGTCCATATGTTCGATGAAGTCCACCATTGAGCACTTTGACCCAAAGCTATATACCTGCAACTAATTCTCAACAACCAAGCAAAGAAAGCATATGGTGATAATATAAAAGGTTAGCACATTAGATAGCATAATCCATTAATATACATAACAAACGTGCCCATGGATAATAACTCAAATATTTGCAAGATATCAATTGTATGAGAAAGGAGTACTTCTATTAATAAATGATCAACAAAAGAGAAAATATTACAGACTTCTATGGCGGCATGGTTCAAAACCGATAAACTAAGTTCCTTCCAGTTGGGCCTCCACCACTTTAATCCTCCACCAAAGTCAAGATCATAAAAGAGAAACAATGAGGTTCTCAATCAATAAAGGAAGAGCTTGGGGATTGAACACTCTATTCATACTTAAAGGACAAATGGATGTAGACTCAATATGAAGTAAATAATTTCTCTAGAGTAACTTTGCTCTCAAAGTTGAATTATTTCTCCCCTTTCCATAGCTCGGAATTGACCCATTTATAGCCTTTAGGATCGAACCTATAGGTTGAGTTAGAATGTTTCCAGTATATGGAAGGCCAGGGATCATAGATCTTTTGTTGTGACATGGAAACCCGACATTAATTTTCATTTTCTGGCACAAATCCCGATGTACACAGGTTGTAGTGGAGCAGCCTGCGTATACACATACTGTATAGTAGGCAAGATGCATACATGTGGAAAAATATGGATTTTTAGTTATGGATTTTACAAACAGGGATGATAAGTCTGCCTAGGGAAATGGGAAAAAGGCCTTCTATGCAAAATTGCATAGGGTGAGGCAAATCTTGCTATAACAACTAGTTTGTAAAATTGTGATACAAAGTAAGCTTGAAGATTAATATAATTTACTTTTAACTTTCCCAAACTTTAATTAATAATATAGGACATATATTTACCCATTTTTATAACTTATTTACTTTTCCTGGTTAAGTTTGACATTCATCAATCCTTATAGTATTGTAAAAACATGTTGAATTAGAGATTTTGAGACTTGTATTAATGATGGGTATATAAAAAAATATGACCAAATTACAATTAAGAGGAAGTTAAAATATCACAAAGATTTTATAAATGTTAATTGAGTTTATCATAACTATTTTTAATTATTCATTATGAACTTATGAACAAAATCAATATTCTCGAAATGAGGACCAATTCTCACAGTGTACTTTTGAGTAAACTAGTTTGTAAAATTGTGATATAAAGTAACGTTGAAAATTAATATAATTTACTTTTAACTTGCCCAAACTTTAATTAATAACATAAGACATATCTTTACCCATTTTTATAACTTATTTACTTTTCAAGACCTCTTAACTACGGAAACATGATAAACTTGGTATTTTCATTTTCATCATGTTCAAATATAAAAATGACAACATAATAACTTAATTAGAATTGTTGTAATCTAACCTATTTAAATATATCCTTTGTACTATATATAGTTAACACATCAAAACATTTCTAAAAGGCAGGTATAAGTAACTTTGCTGCTAATTTCACTTGTTTTAAACATGAGTACTTTATTTTAGATATATTAAAAAATAAAGTACTTAATTAAGAGTACTTTACTTTATGGAGAAAATTATATAACATGACCTAACATAAACATATAAATTAAGTACATCAACATCAACATCAACATGTTATATATGTGAACAAGTAAAATAATTGCTATAATGTACATATCTGGTCAATAACACAAATACCTTCTATAACTGCATATCTAGTCGTAGTCTCTTGTGAGAATCATGTTGTGGAGAAATAGGTGATGTGCCTTGCTCATCCAGGTGAAGTGAAGGAGGAGGAGTAGGAGGAGTTATTAAAGAAGAAGCATCATCACCACCATGATCAACATCACCACCCTGATAAACATCACCTACACATTGATCAAGATCACCACCCGAAGGAGAAGGAGGAGGTGTTGAAGTAGAAGTGCCATGATCAGCACCCTGATCAACATCACCACCCCAAGGAGGAGGAGGAGGTACTAAATAAGAAGCACCATCACCACCCTGATGATGATGATCATCATCCTCATCATCATTTGTACTGGAGGATGCACCATCCCTCATCCCTACCAATAACCTGGCAGCTCCAACAATATGACGCATAAGAGATGTCAAATCACTAAAAAAATCGATCCAGAGTTGCAAGATATTAGATTCAACCCTGATCTCTCTCATCTGGACAGGGAAGACTCCCATGCCAACCAAAATTTCACTCATTTTGTCACTCACCTCCATCCTATATCTGAGATTGGGCTTGCACATCATGTCGGGTGGTATATGTGGCTACGGACCCTGACCCGCCACAGCCTCAACCATATCCTCATATACATCAAGTGGAGGGGGAGGAGGAATATCCCTAACAAATGTGCCAACATCTGCAAAATATAACACAAGTTAATAATTAGTCAACAATTTCATTAAACAATTTAATAAAATATGTTAAAGAACGTGCTAGAACAAAATTTACTTGAATTAAGTAAGACAATAAAATGAAAGTAAAAGATTAATTTAAACCTTACCTTGATCATCTGGTGGCTCATCCTCTTTGAAGAATATGTTAGGACATCCTCACCTGTAATATACCAAATATAAAATGTATGCAGAACAGAAATAAAATGCTAGTAATGGCAGAATAACAACAATATAACTAGAACATTCACCACAATAACACTGAAATGATATAAGAATAACAACAGAAATAGCACTTTGAATCTGAAAGCAATGTTCATGGGCCTCTTCGAGGGGGAAGCCTCTAGTTGAGAAGAGCTCTATTGCAACAATATCCAAGCTAGGGTTTTCATACCCTTAACTCCTATTTATACTAAAAAGAAGCATCTAGAGGAAGATCCTTCTAGAAGCGAAAGCTTCTATTAGGTCTTCTTACATCCACCTTATTCGATTTTATTGAAAGGCCTTATTAATATTGATATTACATCTAAATATATTGTTCTACCTATGTGTGGGTTAGGACCCTAACATGTCCGACCCCTTAAAAACAGCCTTGTCCTCAAGGCTTGAGATGAGGAAATTGTTGCAGGATGGTAGTTGGTTCCCAAGTGGCGTCTGTTGGAGTTGTATCTTTCCACTGGACTATCACTTCATTGATGGTTCTTTGACATAGGTGACGCTCACACTGGTCCAAAAATGCTTCTAGTTGTAGCCAAATGGATCCTTCTTCAGCTAACTCTCAAAGGTTGGTTTGAATTTGGCACTTAGCTCCAATCACCTTAATTAAGCATGAAACATGAAAAATAGGATGTAGCTTCAAATGGCTAGGAAAAGATAACTGATAGGCGAATTGTCCCACATGCTTGAGCATAGTATAAAGACCATAAAATTTGGGTGCTAGCTTCTGACAATGCTCAGCCTTGAGGGAAGTTTTCTTGTAAGGTTGCAGTCAAAGAAACACCTGATTCCCTTCTGCAAATTAATGTTCAGAGTGACCTTGATCTACTTGTTGCTTCATGTGATTATGTGCCATGACCAAATTCTCTTCGAGGGTACAGAAAATGGCCTCTTGAGCTATAAGTGTTAGCTCAACCGCCTGGACCTTCGAGGCACGTGGTAAGTATGAGAAAACTAAAGGTGGCTTCTGTCCATATATCGCTTCCAAAGGAGTCATACGTGTAGTTGTATGCTATGAAGTGTTGTACCACCATTCAGCTAGGGGTAACCATTAAGCCCATTGATTTTTCTTTTCCGAGGCAAAACACCTCAAATATGTTTCCAAACACTTGTTGACAACATTCGTTTGGCCATTAGTCTGGGGATGATAAGTTGTGCTGAGATGCAATTATGTGCCTTGTATCTTTAACAATTCTTGCCAAAAATTGCTTGTGAAAGTTGGGTCGTGATCAGAAACAATAGAGTGTGGCATGCCATGAATCTTGAAGACCTGATCCATGAAGATTTGAGCCATTGTGGATGTTGTAAATAGGTGTTGAAGGGTGCAGAAATGAGTGCACTTGGAAAGGCAATCAACAACCACCATGATGATGGATTTGTTTCCCGATTTGGGTAAGCTGGTAATAAAATCCATAGAGATATCCTTTCAAATAGCAAGTGAAATCGACAATGGTTGTAGTGTGCCTAGTGATTTGACTGTTTCTCCCTTGTTGCGTTGACACGGGTCACATTCAGCTATAATGTCATGTTTCATACCATCCTAGAAAAAGGAACGTTTGACCTTGTCATAGGTTTTGGTGAACCCGGAGTGCCCTACTGTGGGTATAGCATGAAGCTCAAAAAGTACCATGGATTTAAGCTTTGATTGTTTACTTAAATACAAACAAACTTTATATCGAAGTTCCTCATGGAGCCAAGAGTACCCTGGGGAAGCTGGAGCATTGTACTACAATTGCTAGATCAACTGCGAACTTTTGGGGTCTTGTAGCCATTCCTAGCAAATGACTTGGAGCCAATCTGGTACAATGAATGAAAGAGAAAAAAGGGATCCTTCATATTCATATTTTCCAGGAAAGTGCATCCACAACCACATTGTCTTTGCCTTTCTTATAAATTATCTCATAATCATATCCAAAGAGTTTAGTCACCCATTTTTGTTGTTTTGGGAAGGAAATGCATTGTTCCAGAAAACACTTGAGGCTTTGATGGTCTGTCTTAATTTGGAACCGTTGCCCCAATAGATAAGGACACCATAGATCCATAGCATGCAGAATAGCCAACATTTCCTTTTCATAGATGGATTTACCCAGATTTCTTTCATATAGTTGCTTGCTGGTAAAGGCCAAAGGTCAACCCTCTTGCATAAGGACAGCACCAATTCCTTTCCCTGAGGCATCACATTCCAACACAAAGGTCTTTGTGAAATTGGGAAGGGTGAGGACTGGAGTGGTGCACATGGCCATATTCAAGGTTTGAAAAGCTTGAGCAGTGGCTGGAGTCCAAATGAAAGAGTTCTTTTTTAGGAGAGCAGTGAGAGGTGTTTCAATCTTCCAATAATTCTTAACAAACTTGCGATAATACCTTGTTAAGCCTAGAAATCCATGCAAGATCTTAAGAGTCTTTGGGTGAGGCTAGTCTTGCATAGCTTCAATCTTTTTAGGATCCACCCTGATGCCATGTTTTCCAACCAGATGACCCAAGTATTCTACTTCTGAGGCGCCAAAAGCACATTTAGACTGTTTCAGGAAAAGTTGGTGCTGATAGAGTAGATGGAGAACTCGATCCACATGAGAAAGATGGTATGTCTAGGTTTTTCTATAGATGATGATATCATCAAAGAAATATAAGACAAAATGGAGGAGAAAAGGATGGAAGACATGATTCATGAGGCTTTGGAAGGTGGATGGGGCATTACACAAGCCAAAGTGCATGACCAAAAGCTCATAGTGGCCCTCATGAGTTCTAAAGGTAGTCTTGAGAATATCTGCCTCTTTTATACGTATCTGGTGGTAGCCTGAATGAAGATCCAGTTTAGTGAAGAATTGGGTGCCACTCAATTCATCCAGGAGGTCATCAATGCCAGGAATGGGGAATTTGTCTTTGATGGTAAGTTTTTTGAGGGCACAGAAGTCAGGACACATTCGCCAAGAACCTTCTTTCTTCAGGACCATGACCACAGGACACGAATAAGGGATCGTACTAGGGTGGATAACGCATGCATTAAGGATTTCCTGGACCATTTTCTCAATTTCATTTTTTTGGGGAAAGGAATGACGATACAGATGGATATTGGGAGGAAGGCTTCCTGGTACAAGGGGAATGGAATGATCATGAACACCAAGGGAAGGAGGGAGGCCTTGGGGAGTGGAAAAGACCAATTGATGTTTAGAAAGGATGGCTTGGAGGTCTTGCAGTACGGCAGGTGTCTCTGTTGCTTGTATGGCATGGAGTTAGGTGATAACACCAAAATGACCTTTTTTGATAAGCTTTTTCATGTGATGGGAACTAATGATCTCAGGTGAACCTACGTTGATGCCTTGGAACTTATATTGGTGGCCCTATTAGTCGAATTGCATGGTTAAGTCTTTAAAATCCATGAGAATGGGACCCAAAGTCCTTAGCCAGTCTACACCCAGCCCAATGTCACAACCTCCCATGTCGATAGCAAACATATGGGATTTCAGGTGGTATTCACCAATTTGGAGACACACATTTTCACAACGCCCTCCACATTTCATGGAACCACCATTGGCAATCATGATTTGGAAATGATTGACGACATGGATGTAGCAATGAGTTTCTTGGGCAATGCAACAATGAATAAAATTATGGGTGTTGCCACTATCAACGAGAATGATGACCTTATGATGCTTGATGTAACCGATTAGCTTGAGGGTTTGGGGAGCGGAGAAGCCAGTGAGAGCATTGAGGGAAATGACTGGGTCTACTTCGGGAGGGTCTGAGGGAGGGGTTATGTCAGTGGATTCATGTGATTCAGACATAAAGGGAGTTCCTTTATTTTCTTCTGAAATATCCTCAAAGATGGCCATAAAAATATTTTTTTATTTACACTTGTGGCCTCGGAAATATTTGTCATCACAGTTATAACAAAGGCCTTTGAGTTGGCGTTCAACCATTTCATCTAGGGTCAATTTTTGGATCTTTAGTGGAGCAGAGGGAGTAGTGGGATTTACTGGTTTAGGGCGAGGGATGAAGGAGGGTTTACGGTTTTGAGAAGATACAAGATGTTGTGCTTCTTTATCTCTTTTGGTAGCCTCCACCCAACTCTCAGGCCGAGCCATGAGGACATGGGCCCAAATTTCATTCTTCAGGCCACTGATAAAACACTCTCAGAAAAAGGCATCAGACATGCCCTCTGTTCTAAAATTCAGGCGCTCAAAGGCATCTATAAAGTCTTCCACTGTTCCTAATTGTTTTAGCTTTGTCAAACGGCCCAAATGGTTGGTGTCAGTGTCAAAGCATTCATAAATCTCTGCCACAAATTGTGTCCAAGCAATATACCCTTGACGAGAATTTTTTCTCCATTGCCACCATTGTCAACATTCTTGGTCTAGAAGGAGAACACCATACCGGAGTTTGGCCAAGTCATCTATAATGCTATATAAAGAGAAGTAATGTTCCATTTGGGTTACCCAACCAGTGGGGTCTGAGCCATCAAATTTGGTCACATCCACCCGTGGAAGGCATAGGTCACGTTGAAAGTGATGGTTCTGCAAGGTATGGGAATGAGAGGAATGGTCACCTTCAGTATGTGGGGGTGAGGAAGAGGAAGGATTATCTGTAGGGATATGCAGTTTGGTGCAGAGTGTCGAAAAGACTGATTCAAGATGGGTGGTGAGGTCTTGTTTGATTTCTCCCATTGAGGATTGTATGTGTTATAACCCTAAATTGCACCACACATGCTTACCTGGCATCAGGCCAACTCATATCCCTTCTTCTCCAAAACACTACTGAACAACTCTTTGAAAATCCTCTTGTATAAATGCCCACATGCCCTAATCCATTACTGCACATGTGTACACACTGGCTGACCCAAAATAACCCACGTGGACCAACAAAAGCATGAAAAAAGGAAAGTTGTTGATGGAACAAAAAGCTATGGGTGAGTTAACTGAAACTCCCGGCCATGCATGGTCGAGGGTTCATCCAAATACTTAGCTCCTTCTAGCCTATAAAATAAGGGGTAGGGGTCCCATTTGGAAGGGGAAAAATATAGCAAAGAAACTCTTCCCATTTACGTATTCCCATTGTCCCAACCCTTTATCCTTTCCTTATGCCAAAGGAGATTCAAAGAAAAGCAGTTGGAGGACAGAAGAAAAGGATCTCAGGATCGGGTTAAAGGAGCGGTAGCCGGTCTCAACTTTTGTAAGTTGACTCATTCTAAGTAATAAAGAGAATGTTTTTCCTATCCCAATTCATGAACTTTTTACAGTTTGGTTAGTATATGTTTGGATTTCTAACCCATTAGTATATAAGTAGTATGCATCCATAGTTGTTGCTTGTCTTGGATGCAGGTCAGATTTGGAAGGAGTATTGCGAACAAGTAATCAAGCACAATGGAGGATCAACATCAAATGTAGGGAACGAGGTAGGTTGATATTTCCATGCATTTACTAAGAAAAGGGGATTTAAATCTAGGGATGAAGGTAGAAAGTAATTTATATTCAGTCATATCTGCATGCAAAGTCTGAACTCTATTTGCTAGTTCGTAGGGTGATTTTCCCCAACAACAGAATTGGCGACCATACTGGGGAGACTCTCTAGGGTTCCTGGAATTTTATTTAGTTTTGGGGTAGTTTTATAGACTAGTTTTTCTTGCATGTTTTTTCTTTTAGTTTCTGTAAGGTCTGAGCTAGCAGGGATTCTAGTTTTCCATACCAGCTTTCCCTGTATTTTGCTTGACTGTGTTTTTCGGGACCCACAAAGGTACACGCAACCTGCACAAGGTATGCACGTGTGTATCCACGCCCTACCCTCTTACAAACCGCGTGTGAATGCTAGCTATAGAAGTAGCAGTAGCATGTGGATTTCAGAGAACTTCAGAGGTAGACATCCTCTTCCCTGTCAAAATCACACATTCTCAGGGGATTTTCTGTAACTCTATCTGAGTCTTGTTGACTAGCAGTGCTATCTCAGATTGTTTTTGCCTTATCATTTTTCCTTACATTATTTGTTTTTCTGTTAAAAAGAGAATTCAAGCCTTTAAGGGATCCTGGTTATCAATATCAGTGGTCTCTTCCTGGTTTTGGGTTCTCTGTTTTCTTTTTTCTCAGAGTTTAGATATACACGCGACCTGTACAAGGTCATCCTGTGTGTACACGCACTCTGTCTCTATCCAGAGCGCATTCGCACGTGTGTTGTTGAAGTGACAGTCGCATGCTTGTACAAGATACTTGTTGTTAAGGGTAAGGTATTCATATTTTCTCTCGACAATAATTATTCCTCTCAGGTGTCTGAATTTCTGTCTGAGCAGTCAATAGCTTAGGATTAATCTTACCCTTAGCTTTCTTTTTCTCATTTAAAAAGTTGTCAGAAAAATAAAAGAATTTTCATGATTTTTAGACAAGTGTGAGTCATTTTCTTTTAAAAATTGCTAGTGTGTGACCCTTTTTTTTAATCTGATTCTTTGTGATCTGCGATTAGGCCAGAGTGTTTTTTTTGGTTATTGCTTGTCGGTATTTTTCCTTTCTTGCTTTACTAGCATTTAAAATAAATAAAAAATCCTTTTTCATTTTCTTGTTTGGTTGAAGAGTGTGTTTCTACATTATTAGCTAGGGAAAAGTCGTTTATTTCATAAGTTTTTGTAGTTCACTTAGATCATAAGTAGCTCGTAGTCGAGTGAAATTCCTTTGAGTTTGATGTCCAAAATCTTAGAAAAGTTAAAAAAAAAAAATTTGAAATGTTGTTGAAATTTTGCATTAAGTAAAAGTTTTGTTTCCAGCTTTTTTATTCATTCATTGCTTTCGTCTGTTACACATCATCGATTTCACCCTCATACCCCTTGACATAAGACAAATCCATAAAATTAACGCTAAATTTAAAATCTACTAGACTTTTATGTTTGTAGGGTTCACCAACTAGTTCAGGACTAGGGCCTTGGATTAGGTTGGACAGGAAACTCTTCAAGGCCATTTTAAATCAAACATTGGAGTCTGAGATAGGGAGTGTCTAAGTCCAATGTTGTGAAAGTTATCTGGAACCCCCCTCTAACACAAGGGATAAACATGAGGTCGCATGCAGAAAGGTAGCGGAGACAACCCCTCCAAAGCTAGACCAATCGTAGTGGAGAACACATATAGAGGGCTTGTTTTGGGATTCCATCGTTTGCATTTTCCACAGGGCTTCGTGGGTCTCAAATACATTCAAGGTCCTCATTTGTATTCCAAACCATTTTCTCTCGATACCCTTGACAATTTTTGGGCTCAATACCTTGCTCATTGTGGTCTACCCGACTTTCGACTATACCCGCCTGGTGACTGTTTGCGCGTTGGCAACCTAGTTGCCAGAATTTTTTAGGGACATACACAGGTGACTGTAGGGGTATACCATGGTAACTAGGATAGACATTGGGCCACGCTTTGTAGAGTATACCCGGAGGGTGCTTCCATGTTTGAGTTTCACTTGCACCGATAAGTTGCTCTAGTGTTGGCTGTTATAATTTTTCTTCCAATTAATTTAGTGTTTTCCTGTCTTATCTTCTAGGGAATTTTTTTTAGTGTGTGTTACTTTTGAATGTTTAGACTACCTTAGAGTGTCTTGGATATTCTCACACAGTGGAGGATCCCAAGCTCCGCCAGTCACAAAGGCTTCTTGGCCTGCCGCCGATTACACTAGAGCCACCCCCGCCACCTTTAAGGAGAAAGATAGACCAACAAGGGTCTTTTGAGGCGACCGGGTTACAAACCATTGTGCTTGACCAATCCTTAGAGGAATCGACCATTTTGGACCTTGAAGCAACTTCTCTTAGCTCATTTTAAACCCCAACCATTGATTTCTTGGCACCTTTCATTGTACCAATTCAATTTTACGAGTGCCAGACAGTGTCACACACAACAATGGAAACAAATGTTGTTACTCCTTCTAGGAATTCTTCAATTCCCACCATAGTTTTCACCACAGGAGAGATTTCATCTCCTAACCCATCGTCATCGGTCTGATCCACCATGGTATCAACCGCAACTACTTCGCACAGTGGTCTGATCCCATCTTTGGCAGCGACCACAACCCCTTTCACACCAACTGCGACAGGCCCTTCATTCGCGTACGAGATGCCTAGTTTGGGTACAAGTCCTGTACTTTCCTACTCCACTTTACATACTTTGGGTCTGGGGGTAGGGAACTCTAGCACTCCTCTGCAAGGTCACATGGGGGGCACTCCTACTCCTTTTAATGCTTTCCTTTATGGAGGAGGTCATATCCCTCCTTCGTCCCCTTCACTCGGTGGCTCGCATCAGCAATCCGTTGGGCAACCTACACATAATAGTTTATTTGGAGCGGGGAGTCAAGGACCACCTTCGCATAGTATGTTGGTAGGTTCGACACCATTTTATTGGAACATAATGTTTGGTAACAACACCTTCTCATCAGTCGCTTTCCCAACTGGGGGAAACCCCATTTTTGGACAATCTACTCCTGTGCAGGGTACTATTCCTGCATAGGGGGAAACCTAGAAGGACCTTGGAATTTAGAGCAGGGATACGTTCCCTCCTCCAGAATGTTGATCTGGGGTAATTCTTTCCAAAATCAATGGAACCCTAAACAAACTACTATTCCTATCCCAACGGGACTGGCATGGGGTAATCCCTCCCAATGTCCTTCGAATATAATGCATGCCCAACCATCTATGTCATATTTGGGAAATCAGTCGATGATGTCTCCACATATGAAAAATCCTTACGCTGGCCAGGGCCATGGTTTCTACCAAAATCCAGGATAGCAACCAAACTTTTTCTGTCAACCTGGTGCCAATCAAACTCCAGGTCCCTTTTTCCCGGGTTATTAGCAACAACCCAAACTATCGTTCCTGACGACATTACACTTGCCATATTTGACAAGGTTGTTGAATGACCCTATTTGTCACGATCCATGTTGGCATTTTATGCCGACGAAGTTGCCTTCGAACATTCCAAAGTTCGAGGCAAAGCCTAACGAAGATCCAGGTGATCATGTGACTACCTTCCATCTTTGGTGCTCATCTAACTCATTGAAAGATGACTCCATACAATTGCGATTGTTTCAACGTACTCTCATTGGGAGTGTCGTGAAATGGTACATTGAGCTTGATTTCTCAAGATACTCTTCTTTTAGCGAACTGGAGATGGCTTTCCTAAACCATTTCCAGTTACTTGTGAGATACGACACAGGTACAGAGCCACTCGCCAATTTTGAACAGACAACAATGGACCATATCTCTGATCACATCCGAGAATGGAGATGCTGAAAGAGTTTAATCAAGGTACCAGTCCCACCAGCATTCCTGCTTGAGTGGTTCCTTAATTCTTTGGTCCCGCATCTATCCAAAGATGTCACGACGTCCGAAGTTTTCTTTGAAGAAGATGCAATCATGAGGGCTCAACAGTTTGAGCTCATCTATTCTCTATCTGGTTTATTATACAACATCTTTCCAAATGCACCACGTTCAATACTGGATAAAACTAGACAGAGAGATGGACCACATGCCGATGGTATTGTCAGTTCAGGACAAACCAAGCCCGCTGAGCAATTGACAAAGCAGTTGTAGCAGTTATCCATACAACACACAGCGGCCAACCAAACTACTGCTTTGGCTGCTCCCCCTACCAAAATTTCGGAAGTACACACAGTGCAGTTGACTAACCCAAAGGCCACCCAGCAGCCTGAAGGGAAGAAAAAACAATGAAAGAAGGGTAAGGGGGACAAAAAAATCCACTGATAATGTTGGTGGGGACAACACTGAAAAGCAGAAGGTGAGGTATCCATGCAACTTGTGCACGGAATACTACCCGACCCATCTATGTCCTCGACTTGCACAGGACCAAAAATTTGTCACACAACAACAACAGGCAGTGTTGACTAATCCCTTTCAACATGGGAAAAATCTAACTCAAGCCTCTGCAAGCACAGAAGGGGGCAGCCAAGAAACCTGCCCGCCTCTGAACAGCCCTGCATCTGCGAATGTATATATGGTTAGGGGTGATTCTTTCATATCGACTATAGCACATGATTATAGTAAACCAAGAACTTCTCAGAAGGTTAAAGAAGCTAATATCCCATCTCTTCCTCTACAGATTGAGAAGACGTTGGGATAAACAATGACATGCATTCCAAAAGGTGCATTTAAAAAAGATTCTCCTAACCCAAATGTAAGGGCCACCCAAAACTACTCTGTGGTGAAAGATTTTTCACAAACCCCTTGTGCGATGTCTACTTTGGAGGTCCTCCAAAGTTGCCCTACTCAGAGGAAAGCCTTGTTAACCTCTTTGGGCTCTACTAAGACTTGTAATCCGGGTACCATCATGTTAGATACAACTGACTTAAAACCTCATCTGCCTTACCACGTAGTGTTTAAAATAGTAGTGGCTTATCCCACGAAAAATTTTACTCGGAATATATTCCGCATGGTGGTCGATGAGGGCGCCTTGAAATGCGTTATGTCATTGGCATGATGGAAGGCCATTGACCAGCCCATTTTGTCTCCATCACCTACTCTCCTTACTTCTTTTGACAGTCATTCATTCCAACCACACGGCATCGTTCCTTCTTTCCCCATGCAGTTAGGAGGAAAGACCGTGTGTGTCGAATTAAAGGTAGTTGATGCTCCCCTCGACTATAACCTCTTGTTAGGAAGGATTTGGACTTATTCTATGCAAGCCGTGGTTGCTACAGTTTTTCGGGTCTTGTTGTTTCCACACGAGGGTCAGATAGTGACCATCGATCAATTATCTTTCTCCAGACCTGACCCTACTTTGGGGGCATCCACGGTCCCGATGATTGATAATCCTCAACCAGGTGTCATTAACGTAGGAGTTGGTTTGTGTCCATCCTTGATGGGTACCTTCGATTACCCACCTCCTCATGGTGATATCAAATTTATATCCAATCACCATAAGGTTGAGATTTTTCAAGTTTCGTCGTTCCGCACGACTTACTTCGAGGATCCATGGATACTTTCTTCCCCATCAGCCACGATGGATGAGACAGGGCACCCAAGCATGTCCATGCCCTTGTTTGCTGCTGAAGTAGCATACTCTTTAGTCCAGCAAGCTTCGACTAAAACTGATATGATTCCTACACAAGAGTTAGATCCACTTCTAGAGCCTATTTGGGCTTAGGGTTCTCTCGCTAACATCGATTCGTTATACTTAGTCTTTCCTTCTAATGAAGCAGTAATCGAAGTAATGACTAGTCTGGACAAACCTTGGGAAGATATTCATCATAGATCTTATTTTCTCCCAGAGTTAAGCCAAATCGAAGCAGGAGAATTCACCGTAACCATGATAGGATATCATTCATGTCCTATTAATCTCTTAGCTACACATGAAATTTATGCTGAGGGCAATATGGCAACTATTGTTGAAAATATACCAATAAACATATCCTGAAACCCTGGCATTGTGGAAAAAATCTTCATCGAAGCGGATTGCTCCCTCGAAGAAATTCATATCTACACAGATCTTTTCAAAGAATTATATGATGTTTTTGCCTGGTCTTATGAGGAAATGCCAAGCATCGATCCAAAAATAGTTGAACATGAAATCACAACTTATCCTGATGCCAATCCTGTTTGACAGAAGCTTCGTCAAGTTAATCCCAAGAAAGAATCATCTATCAAGATTGAGGTTGAGCAATTGCTAAAGGCAGGTTTTATCTATCCTATCCATTTGACTCAATGGGTGTCAAATCCTGTGTCGGTCAATTAAAAACAAGGCACGATTCGTGTATGTACCGACTTCTATGATTTGAACAAGGCATGTCCAAAAGATAATTTTCCAACACCATTCATCGACCAGATCATTGATGAATGTGTTGGTTGCGAAGCCTTTTCCTTCATGGACATTTTTTCGGGATATAATCAAATCCAAATCAAACCCAAAGACCAACACAAAATGGAATTCATTTGTCCTTGGGGTACATTCACATATCGTAAGATGCCTTTTGGTCTTAAAAATGCTGGAGCTACATTCCAGCGGGCCATGTCTTTTGCTTTTCATGATCTCAATAATATAGTCGAGGCCTACCTAGATGATTTAGAATCGCGATCTCACAAGAGAACGGATCATCCCACACACCTTAGACTAATCCTTGAACATTGTTGCTACTTTAGGATTAGCTTGAATCCAAACAAGTGTAGCTTCTATGTAAAGTCAGGATGTTTGTTAGGTTTCATCTTATCAACAACAGGGATCATAGTCGATCCTCTCAAGGTGTAGGCAATAATCCAGTTTCCCCCCCCCACGCACAATCCTTCAAATTCATATTCTACAAGGCAAGGAAAACTTTTTACGACGCTTCATTGCCAACTATGCTGAAATCACCAAGGGCTTTATGCACTTACTGAAGAAAGACGTTCTGTTTTACTGGGATGATGCCACCCAACACTCTTTCGACGCATTAAAACATTCCCTAACAATGGCCCCTCTGCTATGACCACCTAACTATACCAAATATTTCTTATTATATCTAGCTGCCACAGAGTCAACCATTGGCATGGTTTTAGTTTAGGAAGATGATTTGTTCTCAGAATACGTGATCTATTACCTGATTTGAGGCCTCGTAGGACCAGAACTCAATTATTCTCATATCAAAAAACTTGTGTTGGCAGCAGTTCATGATGTTCAACGGTTCCTTCATTATGTTATGTTTCGTAAGACCACCGTCATTGTTGTCGTGAATCCATTCCAGTACATGTTAACACGACGGGTATTAGGCAGAAAAATCAGTAGATGGATAGTTATCCTCCAAGAATTTGACTTATACTTCGTTTCAGCAAAGTCCAAAAAGTCATTAGTCTTCGCAGAGCTTATTTAGGAACTTCCGATTGAGTCAGGTGATGTTGTGCATGAAGAATCGCCTATATGGGGAGATATGTTTTTTATCACATCTTCAGATCCCTGGTATAGAGATATACTTATCTATCTCCAGACTTTGAAGTGCCCCACTTCTTCTTCTTGGGATGAGCATCGGCGTATACACCATTAGGCTAAGAATTATCTCATACTCAATGATAAATTGTATCAGAGAGGTGTAGACTGCATCTTACATCGATGTCTCACACATGAGGAGCCAATCATCATGCTCAACGATTTCCATACCGAAGCTTGTGGCTGTCATTTTTCTGGGTTGGAAACAGCCCAAAAGATTCTACGAGCAGGTTACTTCTGGCCAACACTTATCAAAGATTGTATAGAATCAGTCAAGAAGTGCCATCCGTGCCAAATCTTCTCTCGGAAGATGAGGGCACATCCCTCTCCCATGTTTCTTGTCATCACAGTTGGTCCCTTCACCAAATGGGGGATTGATTACACTACTTGCAACCCCCCTTCAGCAAGGGGGCACCACTATATCATCGTAGTTGTCGACTACTTCACTAAGTGGGTCAAAGCTATGCCAACATTTAAAGATGATGGAGAGACTGCAACTCTCTTTTTATTCAACCAGATCATAGCAAGGTTCGACGTCCTAAGAGAGATTGTTACTAACCATGGTAGTCACTTTCAAAACCAAATGATGACTGAGTTAACATCAAATCTTGGGTTATGTCAAGAGCATTCATCACCCTACTACCCCCAAGCCAATGGGCAGGTAGAAGTTGTAAATAAAACTCTTAAGACTATTCTACAGTGAACTATCAACTCAGCCAAGTCAAATTGGCATTTGATGTTATACTTGTCATTATGGGCTTATCGAACATCTGTTAAGAATGCAACCGGTTTCTCACATTTTCAACTCGTTTATGGGCTGGAGGTAGTCTTTCCCATCGAATGTCAAATCCCATCTCTAAAATTGGCAGTACAATTATTGTCAGACACTTCTCCACTTGAAGAATGGTTAATACACCTTGAGAAACTCAATGAGCAGCATCGTGATGCAGCCCTGGCCAACGAGGCTCACAAATATAAGGTCAAGTGTCGGTATGATAGGTTCGTTCGTCCTTGGATTTTCTCTAAAGGTGACCTTGTCCTGGTCTATGACCAAGATAAGGACCCCCTGGGGGCAGGAAAATTCAAACCCATGTGGTTCGTACCTTTCATCATAAAAGAGGTATTAAAAAGGGGCACTTATCATCTGGTTGATTTTGAAGGGAATGCTTTGGCCGAGCCTAGAAATGGGCTCTACCTCAAGAAGTATTACTTATAGGCAGGTCACTGTGGGTAACTTTTTGTAACATATGTATAGTCTTTGTACTATTTCTTTTTGGTTTCTTTTAAAAAGTTATGGATGTGTCATTGATGTTATCTTTCGTCAATATGGCAGATGTCAAGTGATTCCAACGTGTTCATTGGGTATGCACATGGTGCTATTTGGCACACTCAGAGGCTTGTCTCCGCATCTTGGGTAATCTTTAGACCTCAAGGTTAGTTGTTATCTTCCGGAGGCATATGCTTAGGTGACACCACGAATAATGTCACCGAGTGCAGTTATTGAGTTTCTTCATGACGCCTTGTCATTGGGTATCTCTCATCTCCGGGTCTATCTCGACGCTCAACTGGTTGTGTCTCAACTAAACAGAGTATATCGGGTTCATGATCCAACCTTACACTGACGATTCCTTAGTGTACGTCTCTTAGAACGAAACTTTGATTTTATTACATATTTTCATGTTCCTAGGAGATTAAACCAAATTACAGATACTCTAGTTAATCAAATTTTAGATTGGCATCTTGCACATGTATGAAATAACATTGACATAAGCATGTAAATACATTTTTTCACACGTAATCCATAAGACACAAAAGATCAAAAAAACATATATAACATCATAAAGTAACCAGAGTACATAGATGCATGCAAGTGCCTCAAAAATAGGACCAACAACAAGTCACGGGATTTATGCCCTCAAAAAATATATACAAGTAGTGCGCATGGCACATAAAAAGTCTAAATAGGTTCAGGGCCTATGGGCCCTGTTATAATAGTCCACAGCATGGGATAAATGCATAAACAATCGAACCCACATCCAAGGTGCCCCCACTATGTGAGGCTGCATGGATGGCGGTAGGTCCTCTATCTCTGCCATCGGGACTGTGCGAGTGAGTGTAGTAAAGTTCTGCTCAACTTGTCTAAGTACCCTCTCAGGCTCCCTGACTGGAAGGTTTCCTACTACTGCTGGTCCCTCGACAGCGGTAGCTACGGCTTCTGGCCGAGGACGATGCATGTTCCATGCATAATTGGTAGGTCGCATGGGTCCCACATCTGCATGCAACAAACGTATATCCGTCAAATACTTTGGCATATAAAAAAAATGATATATATAACAAAAATGACATAAAAATTACATATACAAACAAAAAAACTACAAAGGTCGAGACTTACCCAACTCCCCTCACTCCTCACCAGCAGGCATGGGTATCTCAGGATCTCTAGAAAAGTCTATCCCTGCATATGGGTAATCCTTGATCACAGGGATCTGCGGTGACATCCACGCAAAAAAATCATCATTGAAGGACTCATTGGTCCTTCCACCACCCTGTCACGACAGTAATACTACCCATCTACATATAGCCAGAAAAGAGGCCTGATGTCATAATACCACTTCCCGAGGACTAAAGCTCGGAACTCTCTCAAAGAAGAATGAACACAAAATTGTCCTGAAACCAAAGTTCCTCTGTGTCCACTGATGGAAATCTGTCAATTGCCTCTTCGTACACTCCAATAGTGTAATACTCCTGTCAAAATTTTTTGCATTCAAGCATTGGATAGCACAATTCATCTGTGCACGAGACGCCTGATGCAAGGCTGCAGAACTGGTAATCCGCCCAATAAGCAATAATATTGCTTGCAGCGATAGGTCAGTGATCTTACTTATGGGCACCTGGGAGCTCAAACAATTTGTCCCAGCCTCACAGTGAAGGGCTATCAGTTCTGATATGTTAAGAGGCCCCACTGGAAACGTCCTGAAATTGATTGGTTCCCCTCTCCTTGAGACGCCAGTCAAAAGGTAGATATCCTCGATGGTGGGCACCAGTGATTGCCCTTCTAGCATGAAGGCCTCTGCATCAGGGTCCCAATAGTCAATCAAGACATTCAGTAGCCTTGGTTGTGCTCGCATAAATGGACACAGGAAGAACTTAAGAAAACCACATTGCATCAATGCGGCCATGACATTCGGATCTCCTGCAACCAACTCACTAATTGCTTCATGCTCCCTTTCCCTCCAGTGGACATACATCCTGCCAAAAAAACCAAGTTCAAGAGGGTCAGTGACTACTCTTTAGTTCTTTTTGTCTATAAAAGGGGGGTCCATGCATGTTGTCTAGGTAACAGTTGTGTGTACACATGGGTAGGCTTTACTCTGCCTGAGTGTACACACGACCTATCCAGACACAACCCGTGTGGACCTAGGGCCGACCTTTTAAAGGTCGACACCCACCCAAAAAATGAAATAAAAAGAAAAATTAAAGAATTGAATAGCTAGATAGGGGAGTTTGTACTTACTTGGTCCAAGCGGAAGTTCGTTTCGTCCACTGTAGCTCCCGAAATCACTGTTTTTATCAAAGGGGGTATTTTGGCTCCAGAGTCAATTTTCAAATCAGCAATGGTGATAATGAGTTGCCAGCTTCTATTTATAGACTTGTTGGCCTCTTTTTTTTGGCCTCCCTTATCAGTCTATTTATACCAAAAACTATTTAGAGTGATTCAGGAGTTATATGGGAAGGATTTGATCGGGTATTGGGACACTTTTTTTGAGTTCTGAGGAAATTTTGACGATCCATGAAATTTTTTCCAAGAATCAACTTGAGCATATAGGTTAGGTTATTTCCCCAACTTTTGTATCTCGTTGTCTTTTTCCTCTGCCATAGGATTGATCCCATTAGGTTGTGACATGGAACCATCATATCTACTTTAGAAGTGTTGCAACTTGGCGGTAGATCTTACCAGAACATGGATGCCCTAGGTAGGTCCTAGTTGCATTAAGGTGTCCATGCCATCTCTAAAACACTGTAGTCTCGGGAGTCCTTATAGTCTTTCCTGAATATGAGTTTGAGCCTCATTTGCATGATTCTTCTTTTCTCTTGATCTCACCCTCAGGACTCCCAAAAAACAACGGGTCTTCTTTTAAGCCCTTTTCAAACCCTCTAAACATGAAAATATTTCTGAGCGATCTTCTGGCCTTTCACACTCGTTAAACTGAAATTTGAAGTCACGTCTATTAGGCAGTAGTTTACCCCTTTTTCAGTCTAGACGGTCAACTATACGAATAAAGGTCTACTCTATGGAACTTTCGTTCTTTAGAAGAGTACTCTCAGGTATAATTTCATCCCTTTTTTGGGCTTGAGGGACTAAACTTATGAAAAAGAAACCCCCACAGAGTCCATAGTTAAGATCTTTTTAGACTCCCTAAAATTGAAAAGATCGTCGAGTGACCTTATTCTTTCACACTCATTAAATTGGTCCAGAAGAATATTCCTGATGGAGTCCATAGTTAAGCTTTTTTCAGACTCCTTAAAAATGAAAAAATGGTTGAGTGATCTTGTCCTTATCACACTCGTTAAAATGGTTTTGAATCGACGTCTTATCTGTGCTAGTTTACCCCTTTTTCGAATCGACTAGACTATATTCGAAAAAGGTACCCCAATGGAGTCTCCTTTTTTGTTTTTTCAGACTCTCTAAATATGAAAAACCACCGAGCTTACCTTCTCTGGGCTCATTAAACTTACATCGAAGGATGTTACCATTGTGTGTTTTATCAACTGTGTTTGCATACCTTATACACCAACCTTGTAATAGTTTGCTTATGCGTATTAACACCTTTGGCCTTCGAAGGATTTTTCCCGAGTGTTATTCTACTAGAACATTAGTCTTGTCCTTGTGCCTCGAGCTTGTATGTTTGCAACACTCATTCCTCCTTTGTAACGTAATATTCCTTAATTATTTTTTCACAATTATTGAAAAGAACAAAAAAATCAAATATACCCCAAAAAGAGGAAGGGAAAAGTATTTTCTTTATTGACAGCATAATGAGTCGCCCATGGATAAAACACATCTGTCTGTTTTTTCATCAGACTATGGGATGTAGTATGACCTTAGGAATCTTTTCTCGCTATATAGAGTTGTGTCCATGACAGTTTGGTTATCCTTCCAAACATATGGAGAGTTTACGTTGCCTCCTACTTCGTAGACTTATGATTAATGCCATGCTGCCTGAGTCTCATCATTTGTCGTGCTATTATTCAAGGGAAGTTTGTCACCAAGCCTGAGTTGGCCCCTCTACAATATGTCTCTTATCCTCATGCCTAGCCATCCTAAACATCCAATCAAGTCCTTGTTTGAAATCACTGAAGCCTTTAGTCTCATCAAGATTATCAAGTCCATGACCAACGAGCCATCGAAGACCTTTGGGTAGTGCATTCGTACACTCATATTACACTCCTACCTGAGTTTTGAAGATTTTGAAGTTGTTGCTCGAGTTCTGAAGATCTCATCTCCAGCCATCAGGTCGAATCAGCTTTTGGAAGATGGATACTCTATGTTAAGCCCTAATGTTGGCTCATTACCCCTTAATTGGGGCATATTAGATTAGTAATGCTATTTTATTTATGTCGGCTTTAGGCCATTAGTTGTAATTTAGATTAGTAATGTTATTTTAATTCTGTCGGCTTTAGGCCATTA
>SNQJ01S0000465.1:1010865-1030063 GCA_010110895.2 Picea sitchensis | reverse complement strand
TATATACCAAGGAGACATTTTCATTTTGAATCATCTTGTACTTGAAAATTTAAGTGGGGTAAAAGGAGGTTGCCCCCTCGAAGAGGCTTATTATCTGAAATTATCTCTTTTTCAAGGTGTTGAGTACTTTTTCTGAGGTTTTTATATGCTATATTGATGTTTGGTTCTTAACACTCTATATGTATATCTTTCTGATTTCGAGATGTAGCTCCATTGTGTATTGTTCGCGGCTACTCTTTATAGTTATTTGACATGGATCTACAATGTATTTGATTGGTAGCCATGGTTCTATTTTATCCCGAGCATGGGTATGCCCGCCTCGGTGAGACATTTGTTATTTTACAGATGGCACCTCATAATTCTTGATCCTTAGGCTCAATCGCTTGGCACATTAGTAAAGATTGGTAATGTATTTCGGCCATCAGATGCTCTTCTGACCTCACACATTAGGGGGCATCTGTTATAACCCTAAATTGCACCACACATGCTTACCTGGCATCAAGCCAACTCATATCCCTTCTTTGCCAAAACACTATTGAACAACTCTTTGAAAATCCTCTTGTATAAATTCCCACGCACCCTAATCCATTACTGCATGCATGTACATGTTGGCTGACCCAAAACAACCCGCGTGGACTAACAAAAGAATGAAAAAAGGAAAGTTGTCGATGGAACAAAAAGCTATGGGTGAGTTAACTAAAACTCTCGACAATGCATGGACGAGGGTTTGTCCAAATACCTAGCTCCTTCTAGCCTATAAAAGGAGGGGTAGGGGTCCCATTTGGAAGGGGAAAAATATAGCAAATAAACTTTTCCCATTTACATATTCCCATTGTCCCAACCCTTTATCTTTTCCTTGTGCCAAAGGAGATTCAAAGCAAAGCAGTTAGAGGACAGAAGAAGAGGAGCCCAGGATCAAGTTCAAGGAGTGGTAGCCGGTCTCAACTTTTGTAAGTTGACTCATTCTAAGTAATAAAGAGAATGCTTTTCTTGTCCCAATTCATGAACTTTTTACAGTTTGATTAGTATATGTTTGGATTTCTAACCCGTTAGTATATAAGTAGTATGCATGCATAGTTTTTGCTTGTCTTGGATGCAAGTCAGCTTTGGAAGGAGTATTGTGAACAAGTAATCAAGCACAACGGAGGATCGACATCAAACGCCAGGAACGAGGTAGGTTGATCTTTCCATGCATTTACTAAGAAAAGGGGATTTAAATCTATGGATGAAGGTAGAAAGTAATTTCTATTCGATCATATCTGCATGCAAAGTCTGAACTCTATTTGCTAGCTCGTAGGGTGATTTTCCCCAACAACAGTATGGTTGTATTGATGGTGGAGACATTGGCACTGAGTTGTTTCACTTCTTATTGGGTCTCAATGAGACCAGACTGCAAGGTGTTGAAGCGATCTTCCAAGTCTTTGCTACGAGTATGGGCCATGAGGATGAGGGAATTGAAAAGGGGCGGGTGGGGAAATTTTTTTTTCCCGAAAAAATGATATGGATGAATGTGATAAGGGAGAAGAGATGAATCCAATGGAATAGGTCTGATATAATGGTGAAAAAACTTCCAGTTTTTTTTTTTTTTACATCCGGTCTGAAGAATACAGCAGAGAGGAAATGCCCAAATGCTTAACGAGAAAGAAATGTGTATTTACTTGGCAACCCGAACACAGTTGCACGGTAATAGATCTTGTCTGTTTTAATTTGTTTATGTTTCTGTCCCCAAGGGTTAGGTATTCAAGGGTTCTATAGACAAGGGTTTTCCCTGTGCTATAGCTCTTTGATATACGTGCGGGGTCCAACAGTAGTACTCGGCCCAATATCTCAGGGCACTAACTAAGGAGGATAGACCGTACTCTTAGCTGTACTACCCGACTACCCAGGTACTAGAGAGTATCTTCCTAAGTGTTGTTCTCAGTGACACTATAGCAGTCAGGCAGCTGATTGATTTATCTAAAGAGGGCTTCAGGTAATCTAGGTTGATCCGTACATAGGTGTTCTCTAATACGCTACCACTCGAAGGGGTACCAACAGGGGTTACAAGGGTGGCCAACAAATGTACGCTTAAGTATCACTTGTATTTCTTGCGTGTATGAATCCCTCAACCGTGGGTTGATGCGCGTAACGATAGATCTTTGTGGCTTAAAGACGTTGGAATACATCTCTACCCTGAAAAAATTTAACCCACACTTTCTTCCAAGGAAAGTGCTATGATACCACTTGTAATATACAAATATAAAATGTATGCAGAACAGAAATAAAATGCTAGTAATGGCAGAATAACAGAAATATAATCAGAACATTCACCACAATAACACTGAAATGATATAAGAATAACAACAGAAATAGCACTTTGAATCTGAAATAAATGTTCACGGGCCTCTTCGAGGGGGAAACCTCCAGTTGAGAAGAGCTCTATTACAATAATATCCAAGCTAGGGTTCTCATACCCTCGACTCCTATTTATACTAAAAAGAAGCATCTAGAGGAAGATCCTTCTAGAAGTGGAAGCTTCTATTAGGTCTTCTTACATCCACCTTATTCTATTTTATTGAAATACCTTCTTACATCCACCTATGTGTGGGTTAGGACCCTAACATCGCCAATCCATCCCCACATAAGGGCATGTCAACATCATGAACACATAATCGGCCTCACTGGCTAATTTCTGAAGTGCCTCCCTGGAACTCCTATTTGGAAAATCGAGCATGACCCTCTTTGGCATCATCTCGCCCCATATGTGCATCTGCACCTCGGTCATCGACCTAGGAGGCTGATAGACAAAACTAAGTCTTGTTTCTGGAAACCTCTCAAAAAACAAACAAAACAACTCAAAATAAAATGGGAAGTTCACCCTCCCATATATAATATCACGACATCTATCCAGTGTTATAAGAAACTACCTCAAGAAAATGGAAGACCATTGTTGATTAATTGGGTTGGTTTTCATTGATGTCAACCCTTAAATATATTTTTGGTAGGCCCGAAAACATGGTTAAGGGACCCATGCTTGTTTAAGAAATAAATGTTTGAATATCAATATATTTGTAGGTGAGACTACTTTAGATGGATAGTACATGTTGTGTTGTTTCTGTTGATATATGGAACACCACATGGTTCCTCACAGTTAGTGAGATATGGCCTTGTGAAGTTGGAGTACCCCTAAGAGTATTCTAGAAGCCCCTAGAAGGTCAACAAGAATTCAATTATTATAGAAAGTCTTCAAGAATATTCCTAGTCAATGTGGTTGCAAGGAGAAATTAATTAAATAATAAATTTGACAAAGTGGTTAATTGGAAAAAGTGGCTAAGTAGACAAAGTGGCTAAGTGGACAAAGTGGTTAAGTGGATACTTTTAGGGGAAGCTAATTAGAGAGTATAAATAAGAGAGCAAGGGTCTCCCATTAGAACCTATGGAGGATATTGAATATCTACAAGTGAATGAGGTAACCAAAGGAGATATAAGGCGAATTTCAAAGGGAAGGTGAAGTAAAGAAGGCTGAAAATTCAAGGGAGGATAAATGTTTTTTATGATGCTTTCTAACATATGTTATTTACAAGTCATATCACCATTTTCATAATAAATTTTTTTATAGATTGATTCAGATAGAAAAATATGGAGGTTTTTGAGATGACATATCCAAGTAACTGTGATAAAAAAAATATTTTTTTATCATAGTAGTTTGGTAGTTACACTCTGTGGAAGATAGGGTTTGTGGCTAGTCCTGAAACTAGTCTAAAACAAGTGTTTCATGTAAAAAATCATAACTTATTCAGAATAGATCCAAATTCAATGAGACCAACTAAATTGATTAGAGTATAGTCTTTATTATGTTTTGTATAATTTTTAAATCCACATGGTGATGGAAATATAACTGAGAGGGGGGGGGGGTGAATCAGTTATGTATATAATCTTGAAACTTTTCCTGTTATTTTCAGATTCTTTCTAGATTATTATTTTATGTGTTGCTGATAACTTAACATGCATAGATATACAATATTTTATCAATCACAAAAATTACACACAGACACTGATTTTCATGAGGAAACTCATAAGGGTGAAAACCTCTTCTTCTTAGGATGTCAATCAAGATCCAACTTTTATTTACATCATAGTCTTTGAGCTCCAACTCAAATATGAGGCTACAACATCTAATAGCAAGCTACAACTTACAGAGAGCACCAACTCTCAGATTTCTCTAGCAGCCACGAGATGGAAGAACCAACTCCCGGAATATCTTCTAGCACCAACTAGAATTTAGAGGACTGCAATCCTCCCTAGCACCACCCTACCACCCTGATTGAATCTTACAAAAATTTACTTACTTGCTCTGTCTCTGATATGGTTTTTTACCGCTCCATGTCTCCTCTACTTCCTCCATCTTCTATACTCTGTTATGCTTCTATACTCTTCTCTTTCTCCTGTTGTGTGCTTCAATACCTATGTTAAGCTTCTCTTCTTCCTTTATACTCTGTGTTGTCTCTGCATGCTATATGTTGCACCTATGATCTCTAGTTCGGGTCCTGTACATGATCACTTTCTACCCACATGCATAGCTCTTGAAAAAACACCCACTCTTCTATGTTCTGCATGTTTTTCTCATGTCGAGTCCTCTGCATGATCATCATAGAAATTCTTCATCTTCGCTGGTGTTTATGTTGAATCTGTTCATTATCAGTGGCCATTATCCAAAGATTCATTGGCTTCTCTGGAATTCGTAACTGTTCGTCTTCTCTATCAGTTACATCTAGTTGGGTTTTGGCTTCTTTGGCTTCTAAATCCCTTACTTCATGTGACCACCAGCAGTGACCACACACCTATTCAAAAGGTGCTTCCCAATCTCGGTCTAGTGAGTGATAGCTCTGTTTTTCGATATGACCTTGGGAGATGATCTCATTTGACCACGTGATTGCAAGCGCATCCAAAGGTGGTTTGAATCAAACTAATTTTCGCCCCTCAATTCACCTCGAGCCTCCACATGTCCTTTCTCCAAAACCATGGTTTCGATTTCGGCCCACCCTTAACTTATTAACATTTGCACACCTTCCATTCTCGCAATGCGATGGTATCGTCGATCTCATGATCTTGACAGTGATCCTAAACTGACGGTTCAGATCTGTCCTTTCTAAATCAACGACTGAGGTTTAATTCATGATCCGGGATTTGGGAGTTTCAACTCTCAAACCCTGCTTTCCTATGTACGTCAATATTCCAGAGTTGACAATCCACTGACACTTGTCCCTCTTAGATTAATGGTCGAGATCTCCTTCAAGTCTCCGGACTTCAGAGATTTCAAATCTCAACTTCTCATTTCTTCTGACTGGATATCCTTCGAAATGGAAGATCTGCTGACATATTTCCTTTTTAATCCAATGACTATCCTTCACTCTAGGACTTTTCCCTTCAGGATTCTCAGATTTCAGTTTCTCCTCACTCGGTTTCCCTCCGAGCGCTTTACAAGGAGCTTGCGATCTAATGACACATGTCCTTCTACAATAAATGGTCACAATCCCTTCGGATATTCAAGGTTTGGAAATCTAAAATTTCCAACCTTTCCTCCTTCCTTTTCTTTTTTCTACAGTTAGCAATCAACTGACGTGTGTCTCTCAGAATAAGATGATTGATATTGACTTCGGGTTTCCAGTGTTCGGGAATCTCAGTTCTCAACTTTCTTTGCTCGTTTTTTCCCGGAGTGTTTTTCCCCGAACTGCACAGATTTTTTCCACGCATCCTTCTAGAAACTGACGGTCTTGATCTTCTTCGGGTATTCGGTGTTCGGGACTTTGGGACTTTAGGCTAATAATTGGTGGTAAAACTCCCAAAGTAAAACTCCCCCAGTGACGTAACTTGCTTACATCACTTGATGATGTGTCACAAGCTAAGTAGTTGTCACATGTCACTCAGATTCATGATTTTCATGTACCTGAAATGTTGATTCAACTTGACACTTGTCATTATATGATTGTGCCATGTGTCATTGCTGATGTAGTCTTACTGACATGGATCTCCACATGTGGCACATGGTATTCTCCCATATCTAATGATTGTCCTAATTCTTGAAATGTATCTTATATCAACAGATGAGAGTGAATTTGGACCTTTGTCCTTCAGGACTTCGGGACTTTTGTTTCCTTCCCAACCATAAACTCACGAAGTGATTTTCTCCGTAGTTTTGGATCATGCGCCACCTGTCAGTCTTGATGATGGACGGTCCCTACTTACTTCGGGACTTTGAGACTTTGACAAGTCCGATCTCCTACACTTGTCCAAAGGCTTAACCTTCGTGCATTTATCTTGGGATCCAACGACTGTTGATCCTTGGTGCTCAGATCCAACGAATCAGCTCTGTACTTCTCCACTGCGCTTCCTCTGGTCACTGGATGTTGATCTAATGATCATCGTATTTTCTCCAGATCTAATGGTCCTTATTCATTTCGGGTTTTGGGCTTTGGGTAATTCGACTTTCAAGTTGCTAATTATTCCGAAGTGATATTCCCTGAACAGTAACCTCCTCGCAACTTTTGGCCTCAACCAAATTTTGTTCGTTGATCATGTTCTTAGATCAATGGCTCGATTTATCTACGATGTTGCTCTTCTAGATTATCCTGTCCTTCCACTTAGAATGATCCAATGGTTGTCGGGTATTCAAGATCGGTGATCCAATAGCCACTGTCTCTCTTCCTCCTGAGCTTTCTCCCCTCTCTAATTAGAAGAATTCTAGCGTTTCAAAGGTTCCACCTTCGAACTACCTCCTGCAAGCCCTGTGACTTTTGGGTCTCGTCTGCGCATCTGAGAACACTGTATCTCCTAAGCTTTAGAAATGGAACCATCATCATTGTTGTTCTTTCCATCAATGATAAGCACACTCTTCCTGTAAACATGCCAACATATGGAAAATATTTTGTGCATGGCATGCTCTACAAGTTCTCTCTCTAGAATAAGCCAGAATTCAGCAAGGTCTACCATTTTTTCTATAACTCCTTTATTGGGAGGTTCCAAGAAGTGAAACCCGGAGAAATTGCATAGAAAACACTAAATAACATTATGTACCATTTTCATACCTTCACTCACTACAGGTACAATGTTATGTTATTTGAAAGTTAAGGTTTGTGGATAATCCAAAAAAAAAGGTATTGTGAGACTTAGGTAAGGGTTGATGAAGATTCCATTATTTTGTTTATTAATTTATTGGTACAATTTGAGGTTGAATATCAATTAAAGTTTTTTGTGAGGGTTTTCTACATTTGATTTATGGTTCATGATTTATGTATGGTACTTGGTTCATGAGACATATTTGTTATTCAATCACATGATTTGAGTATTTTGCTATGGTATATCTTGTGATTGTTGGAGCACTTATGAGGTACCTTGGTTGAGGTGTACTATTGAATACTGATTTGATTTGAGGCTAAATTTTAGTTAGTATTTGATATATGGTTTACGTAAGGTCTTTCTCCGTCTAGCTTATGGTTCATAGTTTGTGAATGACACTTCATTGATGAGACATATTTGTGGTTCTAGCACATGGTTTGAGGTACAGACTTGTGGTATAGTCCTTGAATTATATGTGATAAGATTAGATTGGTTGATGAGTATATAACATCAAGTTTCTTAGTGACATATTTGATAGAACATGTTGTGAAAATGACATATTCAGTTTCTACATTTAGAACTTATATTTCAAGGCGACAGGATGGGGCACTGATAGGTGGTTTTATCCACCTTTCAGTTGTAGCCGAAGAACATAGGGGGTTGTATCCTCCTTTTGGTTGTAGCTAGAGAATTGGGGAGTTGGAGCTTCCATCAATTTATAGCCTAAAAATATAGGGGGTCAGAGCCTCCTTCCAGTTGAATCTAGAGAACAAAGGAAGTTGGTGCTTCCAATGAATGCAATTCTTAAATATATATAAGAAAAAGTATTATGTGGTTTTCTCCCGCATTAGGTTTCCACGTAAAAATACTGGTGTACTATGCATGTGTATGATTTTTCATTGTTTATGGTTTATTTACTCTGCAATTATTAGATAATAATGTTATATTGATCATAAAGATAAATAACACTTACATAATGTGGTTAAAAGGATTAAAAAGATTTATTATCGATTCACCTCCCCTCTCAATAATCCAATAATTGGTATCAAAGTAGGTTCCTTCAGAAATCAGTTTAAGTACCGAAAGGTAGATCATGAAGATCAACAATATGTATAAAAATGGGATACCACAGTTTTATGGACATAACTATGCATTCTGGAGCAGATGGATGAAAACATATGTATAGGCATAGGGATTTGAGGTTTGGAAATATGTTTTAGATGGATATAAAGAACCAACAATTCCACCAATAAATGACAATGAAAGGAAACTCATTCTGAATAATTCAAAATCCACAAATTCACTTCTGAATGGTCTGTGTGATTCGGTATATGTCAAAGTTATGCATTGCAGCTCTGTTAAAGATATTTGGGAAAAACTTTAGAATATTTATGAAGGATATGAAAATTTCAAGGAAAAAAAACTTCAAACTTACAAAGGTCAATTTGAACAACTAAAGATGAAGGAAGATGATAATATTTCACCTTACTTCTTACGAGTTGTTGAAACAATGAATGCAATCATAGGATTGGGAGAAGAATTTGATGAATCTATAATTGTTCAAAAGGTTCTAATATCTCTTCCAATAAGATTTGATCCTAAGATCTCAACACTAGAAGAAAGAGAAGATCTAGACTCAATAAGCATGGATGAACTACATGGAATTTGCACAGCTTATGAAATGAGAACAGAACATGAGAATCCAGGTACAAAAGAAGTAACATTCAAAGCATCCAAGAATTCAAATAAAAAGGAAATATAAGATAACAACAACAATGACATCTCAGAGGACGATGAAGAAGTAGCCAACTTCGTCAGAAGACTGAAAAAAGGAACCGATGACAGATATAAAGGTAAGAATCCATTGATTTGTTTTAATTGTTATGGTATTTGTCATTTTTCTAACAAATGTCCTCATAAGAAAAATAAAAGAAATGATGAAGATGATTCAAATAGAAAATAAACATACAAAGGAAAAAGAACAAAAAAGAAATTTTTCAAGAAAAGTTTATGCACCAAAGAAGAAAACTCCTCATCAGATGAAGCTGAAGTCATTGAAAGTGAGACATAAAGAGTTCTATTCATGGAAATATAATATTCTAATAAAGAAGGAACTGAAGAAGAATATGAAGAGTCACAAGTCGACTAACGAGAAGAATTGTTGGGTGTTATAGAAGATATAAAAAGAGAGAAAAAAAGACGAAGTTCCAAGCAGATCTAGACAAGAAAGAAGACACTCAAGAACTAGAGTAGAATATCACAGAGTTGAAGGTTCAAATAGAATAAGAAAAAAGAATCGAAGAACAACTCAAAGAACAACTAGAAGAAAAAGATAGGATTATTCAAAACATGGAAGCAAAGATTGTCACATTGAGAAAATATATTCAACAGGAAAACATGCAGAATAACTCTAAGGTTTGGGATAACATTATCAATAGTCAGAGACCACATCATGACAAGTGTGAGCTAGAATATAATCAGACAGAAAGAGGCTCAAACTCCAAAACTACATATCAATAAAAAAAAAATCATGAAGCTATGCAGAGACAGTCAGATGATCTCCCAAGAAGGAATAAAAAAAGAGGTTATATTACAAAGATGTTCCACCACCTAGAATATTTAGATTCCAGAATACACAATAGCCAGAAAAAAAAGGATTTCAAGAATAAGATGGGTTCATAAGAGCAACTCCCTTCAGAAGATCTTCAACTCTCGGGTATCAAACTATATATATTTTTTATGTTATGCATGCAATAAGTTTGGACATAAAGTTGTAAATTGCAAAGCTAATAGAAGGAATAGAAACAGTTTTGAAAATCATACACAAAATGGTTATCCAAGAAGGCCTAGTGAAACACATAGAATAATCTACAATAGGTTTGAATCATTGAGCACTAAAGTGGAATGCTACAAGTGAAACAAATTTGGACACATGGCCAAAGATTGTAGAATGACAGTCCCTCCTGGAGAATTACAACAAAATAAAAACAATCACAAACAAGAACCTCAACAGAGAATATGGATAAGAAAGTATAATTAGTTTAACAATGAAGAATGCATGCTCGCTCTGCAAGATAAACAAAAGAAACGTGGTTTGTATGTTCACAGTGGCTGCTCAAAGCACATGATAGGTTATGAAGATAGATTTCTTATATTGACAAAGGAAAGAGATGGATCAGTCTCCTTTGGAAACGATGACTCAAATAGAATCATTGGAAAGGGCACAATCAGAATTGGAAATAAGAATACCAAAGAAAAAAATGTTCTACTAGTGGAAGATATGAAACATAATCTTCTAAGTGTAAGTCAAATGTGTGACCAAGGTCACAAACTTACATTTGATTCACAGAAGTGCGAGATAATAAAAACAGGATTAGGAAAATTGATTGCAACAACTGCAAGAACTTCAAGCAACATATATGTATTAAGTGAAATTGGAAATGAAAAGTGTTGTCTAGGAAAGGAAAATGAATTTTGGCTATGGAACAAAAGAATGGGTCACATAAACTTCGATAAACTCATCAAAGTCAACAAAAAGGAAGAAATCAAAGAAATGCCCCAGATCACGAAGCCAACCAACACATTATGCAAGCATTGTCAACAAGGAAACCAAACAAAGACCAGGTTCAAATCAAAGGAATACTCCACAGCAAGACCACTGGAAATTTTGCATACTGATCTAGTTGAACCAACTAGAACAAAGGGTTTAACAGGTGAGCAATACTTTATGTTATTGGTTGATGATTATACAAGAATGACTGTAGTTTTTTTTCTCAGGAAGAAATCAAAAGAATTTGAAAACTTCAAGGTATACAAGGAAATGGTTGAAAATGAAATGGATTCAAAAATAAAATGTTTAATATCAGATAATGGAGGAGATTTTACTTCAAATGAATTATGGATTTCTGCAATAAGCATGGAAGAAAAAGGCAATTCTCTATTTCTAGGACACCTCAACAGAATGGAGTTGTCGAAATAAAGAACATGACAGTACAGGAAATGACTCGAACAATGTTAATGGATTCTAACTTGACAGATGTTTTTTGGACATATGCAGTGCATACAACATTTCACATTCAAAACAGAGTAATTCTCAGAAACAACAGTGACAAAATGCCTTACATGATATGGAAAATGATATGCAAACATGAAGCACTTAAGAGTTTTTGGAAGCAAATGCTACATCAAAAGAGAAGATGGAAGAATGGGAAAGTTTGATTCTCATGTGGAAAAAGGCATACTTGTTGGTTACTCAAGTACAAGGAAAGAACACAAATGATACAATATTGGAAAGAATCAATGTAACAGTTGATGAGACAAGTAGACGAAAATTAAAAGAAGAAAAAAAGGAATCAGTGGAAAAGGTTTACAAAGAAAAAATAAAGGACGAAGAAACAACAGAAGGGGAATATAAATAAGATCAGATAGAGGTATAAGAGAAAGTACAAAAAGTACCTCCAAATACACCTAGAAAGTGAATATAGAAGAATCATTATTCAGATCAGATTATCGAGAACAAAGATGCAGGAATTGAGACTAGAAGAAGAATTTGTTCACTAGAACAATTGCACCTAACACTCTTATCTTTGATTGAACCAAACAGTTTTGAAGAAGCCAACAAGGATAAATTTTGGAAAAATACCATGAGTGAAGAGTTGGATCAAATAGAGAAGAATGCCACTTTGGAATTGATTCCAAGACCAAGGTACACGAATGTGATTGACACAAAGTGGGTATTTAGAAATAAATTAAATGAAGATGGATACGTTATGAGGAACATAGCTAGATTGGTATGTAAAGAACATGCATAGGTCGAAGGAATCGAATTTGAAGAGATGTTTTCCCCAGTTGAAAGAATGGAAGCAATCAGATTGATCCTAGTTTATGCATGCTCCAAGAATATTAAAGTGTATTAGATGGACGTGAAATCATCCTTTCTACATAGAGAACTTGAAGAAGAATTCTACAATGAGAAACCGAAAGGATTTCAGTTAGAGAATGAAGATTATGTGTGCATGTTGAATAAGGCCTTGTATGGTCTAAAATAGGCTCCCAAAGCATGGTATTATAGATTGTACATATATCTACAACAAGCAGGGTTTAGAAAAGGAAATGCAGACAACAACCTCTACATCAAGGTAACTCAAGATAGTATTTTATTAATTGAATTTTATTTTGATGATATTATTTTTGGAGGTGATGATGACATGTTAAGCCATAAATTTTCAAAGGATGTGAAAAATGAATTTGAAATTTCATTACTTTGAGAACTATCCTTCTTTCTGTGTCTTTAGATATGTCAAAGAAACCAAGGAATTTTTCTTTCTCAAACTAAGTATATCATAGAAATGCTAAAGAGATTCGTAATGGAAGCTTGCAAACCAGTCAATACTCCTATGCAAACCAGTTGAAAGTTGAGTAAATATGATGATTCAAATTATACAAATTAAAGGAAGTACACATCAATGATTGGAAACTTACTTTATGTGACAACATCCAGACCAGATGTAATGCAAGAAATTGGACAAGTGGCACAATTTCAAGCAACACCAAAGGAATCACATGTTCTAGAAATAAAGAGGATATTCAAATATCTCAAGGGCACATAAGAGTTTGGATTATGGTATCCAAAAGGAAAGGATCTATCACTTATTGCCTACATGGTTGCAGATTGGATAGGTTACATTAATGACTGACGAAGCACCAGTGGAGTAGTGTTCTACTTGGGTGATCATTTGGTATATTGACTAAGAAAGAAATAGTCATCAATATCATTATCTACAACTGAAGAAGAGTATATTGTAGCAACAACATGTTGTACATAGGTTCTATGGATGAAACAAAGTCTGAAATATATACAGGTTGAGTATGATGAACCCATTCCAATGTATTGTGATAATACAAGTGTCATCAGTATCTCAAGGAATCCAATGATGCACTCCAATATGAAGCTCATTCCAATCAAGTATCACTTTCTATGGGAACAGGTTTCAGAGAAGAACATGAGAGTTGAATATGTGGGAACAAAAGAACAGGTTGCAAATATCTTTACAAAACTGCTTCCAAGGGAAGCTTTTGAGTATCTTCGCTAGAGAATCGGAGTAACTTATACTCCAAAATTAATGATTTTGAATGCTTATCTTATATGTCTTATATTTATATGAGGAAGTACCATAAAGAGCACAGTTCATTTTGGGGGAGCAGTTTCAGGAAGAGTACAGTCAGGGGGGGCATCCCCAAGGACAGTTCAGTTCGAGGCAGTAGCCCCAGATGGGAAGTTACTTTTTCCATTGATGTCAAAGGGGGAGAGATTCATCATATGCATAATAGCAAGTTAGATGATTGGAGAGAGAGAACATATGGATGTTTCCAGGGGGAGAAATGGTCACAGGGGGAGCATGAGCGATATGGCTTCAGTGATGCATCATAGTGTTTCCATCAATGCCAAAGGGGGATATTGTTGATTAATTGGGTTGGTTTTCATTAATGTCAACCAACCCAATTAATCAACAATATCCCCCTTTGGAATTGATGGAAACACTCTGATGCAACATTGAATTCATATCGCTCATGCTCCCCCTAGAAACATGACTTTGTTCTCTCTCTCCAAGCATCTAACTCGTTATTCTGCATCTGATGAATCTTGGTATCAGAGAAACATTCTACTTGGGTGAGTGTTTGGTATCTTGGCTAAGAAAGAAATAGTCATAAATATCATTATCTATAGCTGAAGTAGAGTATATTGCAGTAGACAAATGTTGTACACAGGTTCTATAGATGAAACAAACTCTGACATATATACAGGTTGAGTATGATGAGCCCATTCAAATATATTGTGATAATACAAGTGCCATCAATATCTCAAAGAATCCAGTGATGCACTCCAAGATGAAGAAAATTCAAATCAAGTACCACTTTCTATGGGAATAGGTTGCAGAGAAGAACATCAAAGTTGAATATGTTGGAACAAAAGAACATGTTGCATATATCTTTACAAAACCGCTTCCAAGGGAATCCTTTGGGTATCTTTTCAAGAGACATAGAGTAATTTCTACTCCAAAATGAATGATTTTGAATGCTTATCTTATATGTATTATATTTACAAGAGGAAGCACCATAAATAGGACAGTTCAAGGTGGGGGAGAAGTGCCACGAATATTTCAATCAGGGGGAGCATCCCCAAGGATAGTTCAGTTATGGGGAGCAACCCTAGATGGGAAGTTACCTTTTCCATTGATGTCAAAGGGGGAGAGATTCATCAGATGAAGAATAGTGAGTTAGATTCTTGGAGAGTTAAATTCTTTGAGAGAGATAATAGAGGCATGTTTCCAAGGGGAGTGATGGTCACAGGGGAAGCATGAGCGATATGACTTTAGTATTGCATCAGGGTATTGTCATCAATGCCAAAGGGAGGGATTTTTTATTAATTGGGTTGGTTGTCATTGATGTCAACCTTTGAATCAAGTTCGATAATTATTTCTAGTAGCCCTAGAAGCATGGTTAAGGGACCCAAGTTTGTTTAAGAAATAAAGTCTTGAAGATTAGGATATTTTCAAGTGAGACTAATTTAGATGGATAATACATGTCGTTTCATTTATGTTGATATGTGGAACACCACGTGGTTCCTCACGGTTAGTGAGATATGGGCTTGTGAAGTTGGAGGACCCCCAAGAGTATTCTAGAAGCCCCTAGAAGGTCAACAAGAAGTCAATTAGTCTAGAAATTCTTCAAGAAGATTCCTAGTCAATGTGGTTGCAATGCGAAATTAATTAAATAGTAAAGTTGACAAAGTGGTTAAGTGTATATTTCTAGAGGAAGCTACTTGGAGAGTATAAATAAGAGAGAAAGGGTCTCCCATTAGCACCTATGGAGAATATTGAATATATACAAGTGATTGAGGTAGCCAAAGGATATCTAAGGTGAATTTCATAGGTAAAGTGAAGTAAAGAAGGCCGAAAATTCAAGGGAGGATAAAAAGTTTTGATGATGTTTTCTAAGGTATGTTATTTACAGGTCATCTCACCATTTTTGCAATATTTTTTTTATATCATGATTCAGATAGAGAAATATAGAGGTTGTTGAGATGACATATCCAAGTAAATTTGATAAAAAAATAATCTTGTGGATCGTTGTAGTTTGGTCATTACACTTTGTGGACGATAGGGTTTGTGGTTGGTCCTGAAACTAGTCTAAAACAAGTGTTTCAAGTAAAAATGTCATAACTTATTCATAATAGATCCAAATTTAGTGAGACAAAATGTATAGGTTATATTATAGTCTGTAGTATGTTGTGTGTCATTTTCATATCCATACAAAAAATATTCCACCCATGGAATTCTCTACAATTTCTCTCTCTAGATTAAGCCAGAATTCAGCAAAGTCTGCCATTGTTTCTATAACTTATTTTCTAGGAGGTTCCAAGAAGTGAACCCTGGAGGAATTACATATAAATCATTGAAGAATATTTTGTACCATTTTCATACCTTCACTCACTACATGTACAAATTTATTCTATTTGAAAGTTAAGGTTTGTGGATAATCCAAAAAAAAAGGTACTATCAGACCTAGGTAAGGGTTGTTGAAGATTCCGTTCTTTTGTTTCTGAAGTTATTGGTATAGTTTGAGGCTGAATATCAGTTAGGGTTTGTTGTGATTTTTTTCTGCATTTGACTTATGGTTCATGGTGTATGTATGGTACTTGGTTCATGAGACATAGTTGTTATTCAAGCACATGATTTGAGTATTTTTCTATGGTATATCTTGTGATTTTTGGAGAACTTGCGAGACACCTTGGTTGAGGTGTTCTTCTGAATACTTATTTTATTTGAGGCTACATTTCAATTAGTGTTTGATATATGGTTGATGTAAGGGATTTATCCATCTAGATTATGGTTCATAGTTTGTGAATGGCACTTCATTGATGAGACATATTTGTGGTTCTAGCACATGGTTTGAGGTACAAACTTGTGGTATAGTGTTTGAGGTATATGTGATAATATCATATTGGTTGATCAGTATATAGTGACAGGTTTCTCATTGACATATTCGACAAAACATGTTGTGACAATGACATATTCAGTTTCTACATTTGGCACTTATATTTTAGGGCAACAAGATGGGGCAAGGATAGGTGGTTGTAGCCGAAAAACATAGGGGGTTGTATCCTCCTTCTATTTGTAGCCATAGAATTGAGGATTTGGAGCTTCCATCAGGTTGTAGCCTGAAAATATAGGGGGTAGGAGCCTCCTTCCAGTTGCAGTTGGAGAACAAAGGAAGTTGGTGCTTCCAATGAATGTAATTCGTATATACATATAATAAAAATCATTATGTGGTTTTCTCCCACATTGGGTTTCCACATAAAAATACCAGTGTAATGTGCATTTGTATGATTGTTTATTTTTTATGTTTTATTTATTCTGCACTTATTGGATGATAATGTTATATTGATCATAAAGATAAATAACACTTACACATTGTGGTTAAAAGGATTAAAAATTTCTATTACTAATTAACCTCCCCTCTCAGTAATCCAGCAACCACCTAATAAGTCATGGCCTTTGTATCAAAGAATCAACATAATATAAAAACACACAACTAATGCATTGATCTTCACCAGTAAAGTGTGAAATGGTCGACAATAAGAGAGAGGCACCTAACGTCCTCTACACCAAACGAGGCAATCTGTAACTGTCCACCAACCACCTAAAAATAACTAGAAGAAGGTATATCATGCTCAATATACCTCTAGGATTAGGCAAGATGACTCTCAGCTACAACAGCCACTGGGACATCAGGAAACTGGGGAAAATCCTCCCCTCTCCTAGATAGCCTAGTGATAAAATAAATATCCTCTTCAGTGGGATGGTACCACTAGTGAGGATCGACTCTGAATTCCTGTTGATGGGAATCCCATCAACGAATCATTTGTGCAAGAAAGGAGGAATTCCCCTTCGGGTATGTATCCTCCTCGTAATACTTGAGGAGGCCTACATTTCTTAAGAGGACCCATGTAGCTGCAATACTAGTCGAGGGTACAAATCCCTCTCCCTCTCTCTAGCCTCCCACTCCCAAACCATATTGTATTGGCACACTATTTGTTGTTTCTAATCCATGCACTGACGTCTCTACATAATTAACATATAAATTACATCATCATAATACATAAAAACATAACCTTTTTTCAGTAAATGAGAAATTTATTTCAAAATATGCAAACATAATTATTTTTCAAAAAAACAAAAAATTAACCTTCGATATGCCTGCAAAACAGTAATTCACTGCCCATGGTGTGCACACATATCTTACACACTCCATGAAAATGTAATTTATTTTAGGGGGTGCATAGTAATTATCAGTGCACAGGTGCACCCCATTGTATACAATGCATCACGAAAGCACGGTGTGTCCAAATACTACAACGCCCTAGTGTGTTCCATTCATCATGATGCACCACGTAAAATAGACACTCGTTTTAAATGGTGTGCCATATCCATGCTTATGCACCGGTATGTTTTGTATAATCCATGCACCGATTGAAAAAAAAAAATGTCCCACGTTGCTTAGTTTATTGTGTACACACCAGTGCGTTAACTATCAAGGACGCACCACTTGAACAACAATCTATTTTCAACAATGCATATATTTTTATGAACGCACTGGTGCGTTAACTATAAACAACACATCGTTTAATGGAAACTATTTATTTTCGATGGTGTGTCATTTATTATGAATTCATCGGTGCATTCATTATAAACAACACATCGGTGTGTTTATTAATAATGCACCATCGAAAATAAATACTTTCCATTAAACGGTGTGTATAGTTTTATGAATGCACCGATGTTTTCGCTAAAAACAATGCACTGCTTAATCAAAACTATTTATTTTCAATGGTGCATCATTTATTATGACACACCGATGAAAATGACCTATACATTTTTGGTGTGCCCTATAAAATTTACAGGGTGCACCGTGCATGATGTGAGCTGAATGGCTCGAACGCACCACACAGAAAAAAAAATGAAAAAAAATGCAAACTTAAATCAATTTTACAATTTAATCTGGTAAAAATACAATGTACAAAGAAATAAAGAATTTACCCAGACATTTTCTCATCGAGGAGGCATGGTTGGGATGTAGTAAAAAAAATGAAATTTTCCCACCTTATGGAAAAACTGAAATCCCACGTACCAAGCACCGAATGGAAACAAAGAAAGCAACGTAAGCATCGGCAACAGTGCACTTCAGTTGGGAAAAGGTGGCACCAGTACTTTAGAGCTTCTCTGCAATGGAAATGGTAAAAATGATTTTTTACCGCCGATTTTTTTTTTTATTTACCCTTGTTCCGGTGAGATCACATTAAGCGCACCGGTGCTCACCACTGCAAACAACGCACCATTATTTTTAAAAAACCCTGTGATGGTGCACCATATGAAACGCATCGGTGCACACAGAGCACAAAGGCACACCATTACGTTTAAAAAAAATGAAAAGACTGTGCACCTATTTGTTGCGCACTAGTGCACCCATTTCATGTGCATCGGTGCTCACAAGCTTCTTTATATGATGCACACCATTGTTTATTTATTTATTTTTAAATAAATCTACAACGGTGCACCATTGTCTATTTGCATAGGTGCATTGATTTTTGGTGGCGCATCACTGCAAAAAACTCACTGTTATTTAAAAAAAAACTTGTGACGAGGCACCATTTTGGAATGCACCGGTATGCATTTTTTAAAGGAAAAATGCAAAGACGGTGCACATGTTTGTTGCACATCGGTGCACCCATTTCATGCACATCGGTGCTCGTGAGCTTCTTTATATGATGTGAACTGTTATTTCTATTTTTTTTAAATAACTCTACAACAATGCACCATTGTCTATTAGCACCGATACGTTGATTGTTAAGAACCATATGTTAAGAACCAAATATCTATATAGCATAGAAAATCCTCAGAAAAAGTACTCAATGCCTTGAAAAATAGATAATTTCATATAATAAGCCTCTTCGAGGGGGAAACCTCCTTTTACCCCACTTAAATGTTCAAGTACAAGATGATTCAAAATGAAAATGTCTCCTTGGTATATATAGGAGACTAGG
>SNQJ01S0000465.1:990898-1010855 GCA_010110895.2 Picea sitchensis | reverse complement strand
TGCCATAAATGGTGTCATTTTTGTTGCAGTATGAAAGGAAGTGTTATACCACCATTCTGCCAAGGGTAACCATTTGAACCATTGTGTTTGTTTATCAGAGACAAAGCAACAAAGGTATCCTTCCAGACATTTGTTCACTATCTTATTTTGTCCATCAGATTGAGGATGATAGGATGAGCTATGAGCCAATTGAGTACCCAAACAAGAAAATAATTATGTCCAAAAATGTCTAGTGAATATGGGATCTTTGTCACTTATAATAATCTTTGGGCTTCCATGTAGCTTTTGAACTGTCTCCATGAATGTGGTGGCAACTGTACTAGCTTTGAAGGGATGAGAGAGTGCACAAAAGTGTGCGTACCTAGTCAATCTATCAACAATCACCATGATGACACTCTTTCCTTCAAACTTTGGTAACCCTATGATGAAATCCATGGAAACCTCCTCCCAGTGTTGACTTGGGATGGATAATGGTTGTAAAAGACCCGGGGTCTTAATTGTTTCCACCTTATTTTTTTGGCAAACCAAACATTATGCCACAAACCTTTGAACATCAATTTTAAGGCCATCCCCAAAAAAATCCTTCTTGACTCTATGGTAGGTTTTCAAAAATCCCGAGTGCCCTCCTACTGGAGAGGTGTGCAATTCCAATAGTACCTTATGTTTGAGTTGGGAGTTCTTACATAAATATAAGCAATCTTTGTACCATAGCGAATCATTTTTCCATGTAAATGTATCTGGTGCACTGGAATCCTGCTGCAACCTTTGAATGAGAGTCCACACTTTTTCGTCATTCTTCCATTCATCCCTTGCTTCTATTATCCAATCGGGTTGGATGATTGAGATAGCACGGAGAAAGGCCTCAACATCTTCATCCTTTCTTGAGAGTGCATCTGCCACAACATTTTTCTTCCTCTTTTTATAGACGATTTCAAAATCATAACACAATATCTTGGTTACCCATTTTTGTTGTTCTTCTGAAGATCGTCTTTGTTCCAAGAAGTATTTAAGACTATCATGATCTATTTTGACCTTGAAGTGCCTACCTATTAGGTAAGGATGCCATTTCTTCAATGCATGTAGTATTGCCATCATTTCTTTCTCATAAATGGGTTTATGTAAGTCCTTTCCCTTGAGTGGTCGACTTTCAAAACCCAGGGGCCTTCCTTCTTGCATTAGGATAGCACCAATTCCATTTCTCAAGGCATCACATTCCACAATAAAGGTTTTTGTGAAGTCAGGAGTGGTCAAGATAGGAGCTTTACAAATCAACTCTTTAAGTTGTTCAAAATATTTAGTTGCCTTTGGAGTCCATGAAAATGAATCCTTCTTAGTTAGTATTGTTAAAGGTCCTACTATTCTTCCATAGTTCCGAACAAACTTGCGGTAGTAACCTGTCAAACCCAAAAATCCTCTAAGATTCTTTAATGTTTTGGGAATTGGCCAGTCCATCATGGCCTTAATCTTGTTAGGGTCTACCTTGACACCTTCATGATCTTTATATTGTTAGGGGCTCACCTGTGCACCTTCCATGAGATACAATATGACCTAAATACTCTACCCTTTACTCCAAAGAAACATTTGGATGGTTTGGCATATAGTTGTTGCCCTTTAGTAGTTGTATCACCTGTCAACATGTCGCATACATGATCCTCCCAAGACTTGCTATAGACTATATATCATCAAAAATACTAACACACTTTTGAAGGAAGGGATTGAAAAACAACTCCACCAACCCTTGGAATGTGGAAGGTGCATTTGTAGGCACAAAGGTATGACCAAAAAATTCATAATGGCCTTCATGAGTTCATAATGTTGTTTTGGGATATCTTCTTCCTCATTATAATCTGATGATACCCAACTAAGATCTAATTTTTGAAATAGATTACTCCATGTTCATTCAATAATTCATCAATGACGGAATGGGAAACTTATCTTTATTAGTGATTTTGTTGAGCTCTATAATCCTGACACATACTGCGATGAGTCAGATTTCTAATACCATTACCACTGGTGCAGAGGTAAGAACTTTGTCTAGGTCTACTAATGGGTCACTTAACATTTCTTCAACCATGCTTAATTTCACTCTCCTGGGTGTAAGGGTATATGTATGGCCTAATGTTAAGAGGAAAAATCCCAGGAATTAGATGACCATCATGATCATGATTTCGAGTAGGGTAAGACCCTTTGGGAATATCTCAACACTTTGGAATGTTTATCAATTATCCTTTGGAGATCTTGAGGAATAGATGGCTTAGATGTTTGAACACCTAGTGAGCATAGTTGTGCACAACGCCTGATGCCCCTTTTCAATAATTTTTCCATGTCGCTAGAGCTTATCACCCATCTAATTTCCCCCTGCGGATACCTCTTGAATCCCAATTTCTTTCCTTCCAACGAAAATTTCATGAAAAGTTCTTGAAAATTAAAATCCACCTGCTCCTAATGATTGTAACCATTGGATTCTAGTGGCCAACATTCCATTCACCCATGGGTATAGCAACTGACAACTATTAATTACATATTCCCCCATAGTAAGATTGATTCATTTGCATTTTCGAGCAATTGATAGTTCCTCCATCTACAACATTACTTCAAACTTGCTGATATACAAAGCAATTGATATATTTCATTAATTTTATAGTGAATGAAATTATGAGTAATCGGCCAATCAATTAGGACTATTACCTTTTCTTTGTGATGTATCCTTCAATATTGAGAGTTTGAGGAATGCTAATTCCAAACAATGTATCATACTCCATATCATGGAGTCATTCCTTTAGGGAAGAAATTGGTTTCTACATTTTCATCTTTTAGATGGTTCTATTCTGTTCCTTCTTCCTCTTCACAATCTATGTAGAATAATTTCTCTCACCACACTTATGTCCCTTACTATAATTCCTATCACAATTAAAGCATAAAAAAAATTCTTTTCTTTCCTCCAATTGTTGAGGTGTTAACCCTGTAGGTTGAGGTGTTTTAGAAGAAGGAGCATTGTTCTCTATAGATGTTAGGATTGGTCCTCTAGGCATCCATAGCTATATTTTTACTTTCTCAACACTTGCCACCTTAAATGCATTCTCTCCAATGATTTGGGTTCCCAAAGGTGAACCCTCATGTTGAATGTTATCACTTAAAGTTCCTATGAATACATCAATCATGCTCTGATCCGGGAATATCGTTACCTTTATATTCAATCTTGGAAGTTCTCAATGTGCCTTGTAATCCCAACCCTTTGTTTAGATTTACTCAACTACTAAAGAAGGGATATGGTTCTTGTATCCTCATAGTGTGCTATCATTTCTTCCGTGAAAATTGTCCAAGTGACGAGTGATTTGCGAGAACAAAGTCATCGATACCATACAAATTGATTAGGTTCTAAATATAAAGAAGTAATTCGTACCTTTTGTGTATGTGGCACTTTAGGGAGATCAAAGAATTGCTCCATCTAAAGTATCCATGTGATTGGGTCCTTGCCATCAAACTTCCTCATATCAATCTTAGGAACGTGGTTGGTCTTAAAACCAAAGTTGGAGTTTCTGCGTTCTTGATTCACCTTCCTTGTGTCCTCATCATGAATTTCATGGGATGCATTTTCAGTTTCATGTGTCTTCTCTGTTACAAAATTTTTCAATACTTCCATGATCTCCCCTTTTAAACCATCTATATTAGTATCCAACTTAGCTTCCATTGAATCCATCTTAGTATCCAACTTAGCTTCCATTGAATCCATCTTAGTATCCAACTTAGCTTCCATTGAATCCATATTTTTTTGTAGTTCATTTATGTCCCTATGCATTTCTTCATCTTCATCAAGAGTCCAAGTAGGATTTTCTGGAGGCTTATTTGGTGTAGAAGTTCCCTTTTTGGGTGGCATGTTGGCCAAGTATCACTTTTGAACCTTGATTTTGAGGTGGTTCTGCTAGACAATATTTCTTTTGTTGTATCTCCCAAGTTTCGTCCCTTCTGGTTATGAAACTTTCCTTTATGTATTTATCTAATATTTCTTATCTGTAATGCCACAGGTCTGATCAAAATTGGATGTGCCAAGTGGAATTCACAGTAAATTTCCTACAACTTGTCAATTTTTGGCCTTTCCAGGAGATCTCACTTGTATAGTGTGCCCCACACAAAATGATTGATATAAAATTCTGAAACTTGCACCAAAAATACTACAGATTGTCCATGATCGAATGAATCTAGTCCCATGCAATTTGGATACTCTAGGAATAATTTATGAATGTTTTACCTAGAACACCTTCTTGAGACTAGTCAATAGGACTAGTCAGATACCCTATCTTACACAGGGTGTATATACAAATTTAAGATGACCCAGAAGTTAAAAATTTTACCATGGATACCTTACTAATTTCTCTAAATAGCCTCTAGATTTCAGGGTCTGAAACATTACAGAAAATTTTTTATAGCAAAACTTTCGCAATGACTCAGTTCAGGATGATTCCAAAACTCTATCTTGTACAGGTTGTATCTCCGAAAGTATAAGGCCTCAAGAGCTGAATTTTGAACCCAACATACCTTGATCCGTCTACTAAATATCATCCAAGTTGTTTCTTCTGAAATGTTGTATAAAAAAAGTTATAGTGAAAATTCCAAGGTATCTTAGATGTAGTAGAGAAACCCCAAGACCTTGAGCTCTGAAACCATATGTTAAGAACCAAATATCAATATAACATAGAAAATCCTTAGAAAAAGTACTCAACACCTTGAAAAAGAGATAATTTCAGATAATAAGCCTCTTCAAGGGGGAAACCTCCTTTTACCCCACTTAAATGTTCAAGTACAAGATAATTCAAAATGAAAATGTCTCCTTGGTATATATAGGAGACTAGGAGGTATAATTACAACTAATGGCCTAAAGCCAACATAACTAAAATAATATTACTAATATAGTATGCCCCAATTAAGGTGTAATGAGCCAATATTAGGGCTTAACATTGATTTCTTATGGCGCACCGATGCGGTATAGTCTTATAAATGCACCATTAAAAAAACTTCCGCTAAAACATCCACCCACGCACCTCCACTACAAACTAAGTTTTGGGCTATTTTTGTAGGGGATTCCGCAAAAACCTTCGTTATAGTGTATTTTCCTTGTAGTGATGCATTCCCCCAACAAGCATGACTTTTATTAGTTATGTGTTGTCCTTTTCTAAAGGTCCTTGATTTTTATGGAGAAGCATTTCATTTCTCTTAGGACCTTAGGGTGAGCATCTAGAGGATAATTTATGGCTTTTATCTTTTTCCAACTACAACACCTCTATTCCTTTAGCCCCTTCTTCCCATGAAATGAGGTACAAGCCCTTCTTGGGGTCAATGAGCCTAAAAACCCAAAATATAAGGAAATGGAAGGGAAGAAGCATGGAAAGTGGTAAGTATGGATGGGAATGGTATGATGACCCTTCAAGGAGAACTCCCTAGTAGTAACCATTTTTCCGAGGGGGACCCACTTACTAGAAAACCATGTCAACCACGAAGGTCAAATGAAGAAAAAGGTATAATTTCCAAGCAAACGTTTTCATAATAAAGAAAGGATTATTTGCAACATGTTCAAATGCTTTAATTATTAAAATGACACTTACCATGAGACCAAACTTGTTACCTCATGAAGCAAGACATGTTTTCCTCTATGGAACAAACTGGTGTGGTGGGCATTGTTGTTGTCAATCAAATGGTGATTTTTGGTGAGAGGAGGGGCTCTTCCTGCTCATGTAGCTCTCAACACTTCATGTCTTCAACCTACGAGCCTCAAGACATCATCTCCTTAGTTACCCCTATCCTGGGGGGGTCAGCATTTTGAGGAGTCATATGCATCGGTGCACATTAATTATAATAACGCATGGGTACGAACTATTGAGAAAAAATATCGTTTCATAAATGACATAATGTAAAATAATATTTATCGTTTCAAAATTGCATGGTGCTCATGCTTATAATATATATTAGGGAACTAAATATAATGTACGCAATGGTGTGTTACATTTACTATATGAAGAGAGACTCTAAATATAATGTACGCATCGATGCTTTTAGTATAATATATACATCGGTGCTTAGCAAAAATGATGGCGCCGACATCACACCTAAAATATTCAAAATTTCACTACCCTTCGATGCACATGGTAAAACAAACATTGATACATACTAATTATACATGCACTGAGGTGCACGCTATACTAAACGCATTGGGCTCAGGATAAATTAAACGCACCAGTGTGCACTATAACTGAAACACACTGGGGCATACAAAAATTAAAAATCATCGGTGCTTCATACACAAACAAGGCAGAACCAATGTGTATAAATTATAAGAGCATTGATTGCTCTACATACAATGAAAAATGAGAAACTGATGCACAATAATTAAAAACACACCAATGCATTTGTATTATATTAACGCACTAGATCGGGTTTGTAAAGAGCGGATGGATGCATTTTGACAATTAAAGCACTGGAAAAAAAAACATTTTATTGTTTAACTTATTCTTATATTGAGAGGGGGGTGAATCACTATAAGATACATTTTAATTTAAATGAGCATTCATCAATCATTCATTAGATTTAAATTAATAAATGTATGTAAACTCAAATCATTGTACACAAAGTTTAATTTGGAAACCCTTGTGGGAGAAAACCACCAAAATGTATCTTTATAAATGTTTGTAGGCACCAAACTACTGTTACAAAGCTTGTAGGCACCAACCTACTAGAGACAAATCTCTTTAGTCGAGCACCAACTCAACAAGATATTGTGTAGGCACCAACCTACTAGAGACACCAATATCTTCAGTTGAGCACCGACTTAGTAAGACCTGTATAGGCACCATTCTAAGATCTTCATACACATAGTACTTATGAATTCACTTGCATTATTCATAATTCATGCATTTCACAACATCATCACACACTTAACTTCCATTATCCAACGCCTCTCCTTGTTTCATACCCCAGACATAGATTCAAACCCTAGTCATATTTAGCCTTCATTCCCTAACGAACCTCATAGGATCATTCCCATAATATAATTCCAAATTGCAACATCACATCCTCAAAACAATGCACTTTGCAACATCATAGATCTTAGTATTTCATATCGCACCCTTAAAACTCCAAGAAAACTCTTTTTGTGCACCTTTAGACTGCATGAATATTCCCCATCTCCTCTTGCGCACCTGAGATCTATTACGTGCACTTGTACTTGATATTCATCCTTGGATACTCTTAAAATATTCACATCTATATTGTATTTATAGTGTTTATGCATTCACTTATGGGGTTGACTTGTAAAATTGGTTGGGTCGACGTATACTTTCTGGTTGGGCAGACTTGAAAAAATATTTCATATGTCCTCATTCCTATGGAGTTAAAGGGAGTTTCATATACTATTGGAAAGGTATTGGAATAAGATATTCGACCATATATCATATGCTCCTATATGCACTAGATATTCAAAGTAAAAAGTCCTTCAAATATAGGGATTCCAAACTGAGTATCAAAAATCCAAAAAACAATATTTCCAACGATATTTATCTTACAATATTTATCTTGGACATCTATAGTCTCCCCCCGTATTTTACATCAATGACAACAATATTTCCAAAAATCTCCCCCTTTTTCATTGATGGAAACCCTTATTCAATTACGTAGTGCTCACCTTGTCTGCAACTCTCCTTGTGTCTATAATTTTTCCTTTCTCTGCAACTTCTCCCCCTCTGACATCAATGGCAAAGGGTTTCTCCCTGTGAGCTTGTTCTTCCCTTTACCAATGATATGAGAGGGATATCACTCCAATATTATGTCTAAGATATTCAAATGTGTCTCTGTGAAGGGGTTTAGTAAAAATATCTACAACCTGTTCTTTGGTAGCAATGTATTCCAACTTGACACTTTTCTCAAATACCTATTCTCTTAGAAAGTAGTACTTGATGGGAATATGCTTCATCTTAGAGTGCATAATAGGATTATTTGAAATGTTGATTTCACTTGTGTTATCACATATGATTGAAATTGGATGATCATATTCTACTTATGTGCAACATGTTGCTACTGCAATATATTCGGCCTCTACTGTGGATAAAGATATTTAAGTTTTCTTCTTGCTCAACCATGATAATAAACAATTGCCTAGAAATAATGCTCCTCCACTGGTACTTTTGTTTTCATCAATATTTCCTACCCAATATGCATCTATATATGTTGTTAGAGTGAAGTCCTTACTTCTTGAATACCACAAGCTAAATCCCAATGTGCCCTTCAAATATCTAAATATTATTTTTACTGCTTTAATATGTGTCTCCTTTGGTGCAAATTGAAATATTACAACCAATCCTATTGCTTGAATGATTTCTATCCTTGTTGTTGTCACATATAGTAGGCTTCCAATCATTGACTTGTACAGTGTTTGATTTGTTTCTAGAAATTCATCATCTTTGCTCAACTTACATCCTATGATCATGGGTGTACTAATAGGTGCACATTCTTTGATTATAAATTTCTTCAATTTTTCCTAGATATATTTTGTCTGAGAAATGAATATTCCTTTGTTGGATTGAGAAATATACAACCCTTGAAAGAATGACAATTCTCCAAGGATAGATATCTCAAATTATTTTTTCATTTCTTCTACAAAATTTTCTCTCATTCTGTCAGCATTACTTCCAAATATGATATCATCCACATAAACCACAATGATTAACATATTTTTATTGTCTATTTTGATGTAAATATTGTTGTTTGCAACTCATGTTTTAAAACCTTTTTTTTGTAGGTATTTATCAAGTCTTGAATACCAAGCTCTAGGAGCTTGCTTCAATCCACAGAGTGTTTTGTTGAGTCCGCATACCTGTTATTTGTTTTTTGACAATTGAGATCCTTATGGTTGTTCAATATATACTTCTTCTAAATTTCCATTTAGAAAGGATGAATTGACATCCATATTTTTTCTAATCTTGCAACTAGAGCAAAGGTTTCTTCAAAGTCAACACCCTCAACTTGAGCATACCCTATTCTTGTGTTTTAGTCTAGGCACAAGTTCCCATGTCTCATTCTTCCCAATCTGATTTAGTTCTTCTTTCATAGCATTAACCCAATGCATATCTTCATTAGCTTGTGCAAATTTCTTAGGCTTTATTTTAGATAGCAAAGAAAATTTCAATATTCTTCTAGTCTAAACTTGTTGGAATAATAATGCACTTGGAAATATTCTAGATTAATTGTTGTTATTTATTATATCTCTAAGGTCTAATTGGAGTTAAAAAAATATCCTTGAGAGACTTGTGGAGAGATTATTGAGTGAATTAAGGAGTAATTTTTGAAATATTATAAGAGATGGTTGACTCTCAAGACATCTCCTCTCTATGTATAAATGTATGCTTTGGTAATGAAAAAGTTCGAGTTGGATGTGCATTATTGAGAAATTTATTTTGTCCATTATCATTGCTGATGTATTACTTACTTCATTTGGTATAAGAGTGAGTGTTTCTAGGTTGTCCAAAGAAAATATTAGTCATCCATTGTGACCTGAGTGAAAGACATATGGACTGGTGGTGCATTTGGATGTACGGTTGTAGACATGATTCCAAGAAAAATGACAACATTATATTGGAATGAAATTTGGAGTAGTGTAAATCTTCATTTTGTTAATTCTCTGCATTCAAAAACCATTTATTCAGCTATATGCGGAAAATAAGAGGCCAAGCGTGGAGGATAAGAAGTTGTTTGACATGAGCATGGAGCATTTTTTTATTTGTACATGTCGTAACATTTAGTGACATTATTTGGTGAATACGTTGTAATGAGGAGGTGAGTACTCACTTAAAAAGTGCATTGGTTTGATATATATTATTATATTAAAATTATATTAAAATGAGTTTTCTTGTAATTTTGAAAGAATGGACACTTAAGAGAGATCTTTAAGAGATATTTTTTTTTTAAGTTATATTAGCATTTTTTTTTTTTTGGGGTGGGGTTTTTTTTTTTTTTTTTTTTTTTTTTTTTAGAGTTTTTAATCTTCTTTTTGAAGATTATAGCGGGTTTCTCTTATAAAAAGAAAATGTAATGAGAGAGTTTTTTAATCTTCTTTTGAAAGATTATAATACCTTTCTTTGAATGGTTATGATTTTCTTAAGAGGAATATCGAGTAGAGGATTTCAATTTCTGTGAAAAGGTTGATTCAAAGATTGAAAGTTTTACATTATAAGAGAGATTACATTGTTATTTCAATTGTTTCATAGAAACTTGTTTTCTCTTATTTAAAGAAAGTTTGATTGTAAATTTACAAGTATTGTGTTCCTTGATCGTACTTAAAATCATAAAAGTTATTTATTTAGTGTTGGTTGAGTCTCATGTTTTGGGATAATTGTTTTTCATCTCGAGGTGAAGTGTGACACACTATGTTGATATTTTTCCATATTGTTTTTATCTCACTTATATTCTATGATGGTGACAAGCAATCGCATGTGATGCAGGAGCATCACCGACTAATCAAGCAAGCCATCGCGGAAGCGGAAGACAGCTGGACAAGAAGCACAAATTTTGAAAATGCTTTGGGACTGTTGCGAAAATCTTAAATGATTCATTTAAGAAGAGGCACCTTTGTACATTGTAAATGGACCTTGAGAGGATAGCTCTCGTCCTTTAGTAGATAGACGACATTTAATCTAGTTAATGCAGGTAGATAGGAATTTAATTCATAGATTAGATAATCTTAGAAGGAGGAGGGAAAACGGATATAGACACCCTCATTGTACATTGTAACATTATTGAGAATTCTGGAGGAATAGGAAGAGCAAGAGAAAACAGAGAGCTATGTAAGAACACCCATGTACAGATATTTGAATTAAATAGAAGAGTTTTGATTCAAATTCATGGTTGGTGTTGTTCTATGTGTGTTTGATGTGATGTGCTCATGAATGTTTATTTCCTGTTATACATTTGCTTTTATATGTTGTGTATGTGATTTCATGTGTGAATTGAAGTCTGAGAGGAGGAAGAAATGAGTTTCAATTGTTTCTCTATTTGAGCCAAGAGGATTCCTGCAAGGAGTGCATTCGAATTGTCCGCAAGGAGTGCGTTGACAGAAGGGTTAAATTAGGGATAGCTCTTGTTCTCATATCCTTAGAGGTGAAGTTGGGCACAGGAGCCGTGCAAGGAGTGCGCAGGCTGGTTAAAGGTCTCAGGGTTGCGAACCTGAGTAAATCTTTGAAAGACTGCTGCCACAGGAGTGCGCAGAGTCGAGAGACTTCAACACTTAGACGTTTTTGAAGGTTTTCCACAAGGAGTGCGCGCAAGGAGTTTCCTGAAAGACTTGAGAGTCATGAAAAAGCTCAGGAGGTATAGGACCTTGAATACTCACGAGGGGAGCATAAGGAATTGGTGCCTTGAATTCTTGACAGAAGCGTCGTAGGTTAGCGAGAAAGAGGACAAGTTCTGTGGAAGAACATGTCGTCATTTCGGTGGATTAAGAAAAGGAGAACGGACGGTCGAAATCCTTCGGGGAGATTTCATGAAATTTCGAGGGTTGTTAGATCCCGCGGAGGTGTAGGGAGGTTACAATGTAAGTGTGGAAGAATATTCCAAGCTCAGGAGGGGCAGAGCCATCGATCCCGAGTCACAAGGACCGTCAGATCTACACGTGATATCGTGTATCAGGGATTCACGAATCGAAGCTCCAAATTTGTGCAACAAGAATTGCGATATTGCGATCTGCGATATTTCGATGAGCCCAGAACCATCCATCAGTGGGGACACGTGTCAGAAGATCCAAGGGAAGTCGGGGTTCATCATATCAGAGGTCTTGAGGACAGTATACTCAGACAGTTTGAAATCGTGATCCGTGATATTCCGATGGGAGAATTGTGTGGGCCACAGTAGGAGCTAGTGGAGGATAGGTGGCACAATATCAGGGATTGGGAAAAGGAAAGAACCAAAACCTTTGGCATCAGGATTCACGATCCTGTGAATTCTGAAGTCCCGATGAGGTGACAGGATCATTGAATAGTCAACCCACACATGCATCGGAGTATCGGAACATCAGGGTTCGAAGTTCAGAAATTCCATTTGTTTACGTAGTGAGTAGTGATTTCTCAATAGGGAGAACTCCGATAGCAAGGGAAAAAGTCAACGTTGACTCGCGTCGGATTTCAGGAAATCGTGAGGCAACAAGCACGTGACCATAGGATTCGTGAAGTTCGATTTCCCAATCATTAAGGGAGATCATTTGAAGAGTTGCTCTGGGTAAGGAAATTCCCGATAGGGAATTAGAGGAACAATTGAGTTCTTCGGGCCGAGGAGAAGAAGATCTTGTGGGTGCACGTGAACCTTCCGACCTACGGGTAGTGAAGGGGATGCATTTCCGTCAAAGTGGTATCAGAGCTGAGAAAGACTCTTTGCTTTCTATAGAAGAGAAGAAGGATAATTCACCATGCCGCCCAGGAGAGAGAGGCAATCACCTGATCCAGAGGATAGGGAGGTGTGAAGAAGAGGCAGGCAAGTAGTCAATCCAGAAATGGAAAGACAAATGCGTGATCTCCGAGCAAGACTTGAGGACATGGAGATAGCACAAAGACGCACAGCTAGTGCAGGGGATCTCAGTGATTCCGAGAGTGAAGTTGAGGTTGAACGAGAAGAGGAAGTCGCAGTCGAGGATGCAGCGAATGAACGCCTAATCAAAGCTATTGCCCAGATGGGTGCTAAGTCAAATATGGACATTCCAGTCTATGAGGGAAATATGGATGCAGAAGAGCTTCTGGATTGGATTAGAGATCTTGACACCTACTTCGATTATGAGGATATCGAAGAGGATAAGAAGGTCAGACATGTTGTCACACGCCTGAAAGGACATGCAACATTATGGTGGGACGAGATAAAAGAAGATAGACGTTGCAAAGGTAAGAAAAAAATAAAAAGTTGGGATCGAATGATTTCAAAGATGAAGGCAAAGTTCATCCCAAGAGACTATCAAATTACTCTGTTTAGGAGGATGCAGAACCTGAGACAGAAGTTGATGACAGTGAAGGAATACATGGAGGAATTATATCGACTGAACATCAGGGCAGGTCATTGGGAGAGCGATGATGAGAAGGTGCTAGATATCTAAATGGTCTGAGATACGACATTCAGGATGAATTGAGTATGGAAACCATCTGAACAGTGGAGGATTCTTATCAGATAGCTTTGAAAGATGAAGAGAAGCTAAGCCGTAAGCAAGGTCAGCAAGAGCGAGGCAGAAGTCAGCCCAGAGGCAAGGCAATTGCCCAGGAAAGAAACCAAAATCCTAAGGAGGAATGGAAGAAACCTCAGGGTAAGATTGAGAGAGGTGGAACCTCACAGAGAGGGCCATATGTTGAACAGAGAGGGAAGCATAATGAACAGAGAGGAGATTATGCTGACGCAAACACTTTTCCTCGTACCATAGGTAGAGGAAGAGGAAGAGGTGGAGTAATCACTTGCTTCACGTGTGGGAAAAATGGGCACAAGTCTTACGAGTGTCCAGAGAAAAAGAAAGACATTGGGGAAGCTCATATCATTGAAGCACAACGATGAGACATGAAAGTTGAAGATGCTGAGGGAGGAACATCACTAATGATGCATAAATTTCTCTTAACACCTGGAAAGGGGGTGGAGGACTCAACTCAAAGGACCAGACTTTTCAGAACAATGTGCAAAACCAAGGATAGGGTATGCAAGGTTATCGTGGACAGTGGTAGCACAGATAATCTCATTTCAACTGAGATGGTGGAAAAATTGGAGCTGGAGACAATTGATCACCTAAGCCCATACAAGGTTTCCTGGCTACAGAAGGGACATCAGGTAAGTGTCACTAAACAGTGTTTAGTTGAATTCAAAATAGGAGGGTATAATGATAAAGTACTTTGTGATGTTATTCCTATGGATGTTTGTCATTTATTGCTGGGTAGACCATGGCAATATGACAGAAATGTGGTTCATGACGGGAGAATGAACACCTACACCCTGGAGAAGAATGGGAGGAAACATATGTTGCTTCCGATAAAGGATAAGGAGGTGAAACCGGAAGTAATCAACACAGTACTTCTCATGAGTGGGAAGGAACTTTTTATGGAGGTGAAGAAGAAAGAAGATCCACAATTCTTTGTGGTCATAAAGTCGAGAATTGTTCTGACTAGCACAAGAGTGGATGATCTACCAGAAGAGGTTTAGGAACTGCTGGAAGAGTTCGTTGACATCGTGGTGGACGAATTACCTCGTTCATTGCCACCGATGAGGAGTGTGAGTCATCATATAGACCTCATACTAGGAGCTAGTTTGCCAAATAAAGCTGCGTATAGATTGACTCCGCAGGAGAATGAAGAGGTAAAGAAGCAGGTCCAGGAGTTATTGGACAAAGGATTGGTTAGGGAAAGGTTGATCCCATGTGTCGTTCCAATAGTACTCAGTCCAAAGAAAGATGGAGGCTGGAGGATGTGTACTGACTTGAGGGCCATCAACAAGATAACCATCAGGTATAGATTTCCATTGCCGAGGATGGATGATTTGATGGATTGCCTGAGTGGGGCAGAATATTTTTCAAAGATTGATCTGAAAAGTGGATATCACCAGATTCCAATGAGAGAAGGTGATGATTGGAAGACAACGTTCAAGACAAACGAAGGTTTGTATGAATGGCTAGTCATGCCATTTGGCTTGACAAATGCGCCAAGTACCTTTATGAGGTTGATGAATGAAGTCCTGAAGGAATTCATCGAAAAATTTGTCATTGTGTATCTGGATGATATACTGATTTTCAATAAGACGAAGGCTGAGCATCTGAAGCATTTGGCCATTGTGATGAAGAAGCTATAGCAGGAGAAGCTATTGATAAATATGAAGAAATCTTTGTTTATGAAGACAGAGCTCATTTATCTGGGTTTTGTTATATCGGAAAATGAGTTAAGGATGGATCCGAATAAGGTGGAAGTGATCAAGAATTGGCCATCATCGAGAAATATTTTCGAGGTGAGAAGTTTTCATGGTTTGGCTAGTTTCTACCAAAAATTCATCAGGAATTTTAGTGGAATTAACACAGCGATGATGGATACAGTGAAGAAACGGCATAAATCTTTTCATTGGACAACAGAGGCTGAGAAGAGCTTCAATCTGTTGAAGAAAAATATTACGAAACAACCAATTTTGGTGTTGTTGGATTTCCAGAAAACATTTCAGGTGAAATGTGATGCCAGTGGGTTTTCCATAGGAGCGGTCTTGAGTCAGGAGGATAGACCAATTGCATATTTCAGCGAGAAGCTGAACGAGGTGAAACTGAAGTATTCCACATATGATAAGGAGTTTTATGCTATCATACAAGCACTGAAAAAGTGGAGGCATTACTTGATCCCGAAAGAATTTGTTTTATATAGTGATAACCATGCATTACAGTTTGTGACTCAACAGGAGAAGTTGAATCAGAGACATGTAAAATGGGTAGAGTATATGCAGAATTTCACATTTGTGATTAAGCATATTTTGGGTACTACTAACAAAGTTGTTGATGCTTTGAGCAGGAAATGTTTGTTGATGCGGGAGTTCAAAGTCAAAACATTGGGTTTTGATGATCTCATGGACATGTACAAGGACGATCCAGATTTTAAAGAGGCGTACGAAGCAACAGAGAATCCAGTTCTCAGAGACAGAAGCCAGTGGATAGAGTACGTGATCCAGGAAGGGTTACTATTTAAGGGCAATCAATTGTGTATTCCAAATTTCTCCATGAGGGAGAATTTTTTAAAGGAAAAACACAGTGGTGGATTAGCAGGACATTTTGGCCATGACAAAACATTCGCAAAATTGAATGAGTCAAAATTTTGGCCGGGGATGTGGTCGAAGGTCAAGAGGTTTGTAGACAGATGTAGAGTTTTCCAGCATTCGAAGGGGAGGAAACAGAATGCAGGGTTTTATCAGCCATTACCCATACCGGAGAGGCCATGGGAGGCGATAAGCATGGATTTTGTATTGGGACTGCCAAAGACACAAAGAGGTGTTGATTCAATCTTTGTGGTCATGGACAGGTTTTCCAAAATGGCACATTTTATCCCATGCCAGAAAACCATCGATGTGACTCATATCACAAATTTGTTCTTCAAAGAGGTCATTCGACTTCATGGATTACCAAAAAGCATAGTTTCGGACAGAGACACTAAATTCATAGAGCATTTTTGGAGGACCTTATGGAAGAAGCTATGAACTAATTTGATGTTTAGTTCTACTTATCATCCTCAGACGGATGGAAAAACGGAAGTGGTCAATAGAAGTCTGGGAGACTTGCTCAGAAGCTTGGTGACAGAGCACCATAGCAGTTGGGAAAATATATTACCACAGGCAGAGTTTGCATACAATGACTCAGTAAATCGGAGCACAGGCATAAGCCCATTTCAGGTTGTGTATGGTGTTTAGTCGAGAGGAGTTTCTGAATTGAGGGATTCGGAGCAGACTGCTACTAGCAGCGCCAGTGCAGAAGAATTCGCTAAAGCGATGAAGGAACTTCACTGCCAGGTGAAGCAGCGACTGATAGATTCAAATCACGAGTACAAGCGTAGAGCAGATCAGCATCGGAGACAACTTCGGTTTGAAGTTGGTGATCAAATTCTGGCACATTTGAGAAAAGAAAAGTTCCTGAGGGGAACATACAATAAGTTAAAGATGAAGAAAATCGGGCCATGTAAGGTCTTGAGAAAATTCGGGGAAAATGCTTATGAGATCAAGTTACCCAATGGGGTCGAAATATATCTGATATTCAATGTGGTAGATTTATACCCATACAGGGCTGGAGAAACAGAGACTGGAATTGAGCAGCCAGTGATCCAGTGGATGAAATAGATGCCAATTGCAGAGAAGCCACAAATGGAATGCATACTGGACAAGAGAGTGGGTAAGAAGACCAGGAGGAAGCAATATTTTGAGTATCTAGTTAAATGGAAGAACCACCCAGTGGAAGATGCCAGCTAGGAGACTGAAGTGAAAATACAGAGGCATGGATAGACCGTGCAGGAGCTCATGGACAAGAGCCCATGAAACTTTTCAAGCGAGGGAGTATGATGCAGGAGCATCACCGACTCATCAAGCAAGCCAGCGCGGAAGCGGAAGATAGCTGGACAAGCAGCACAAATTTTTAAAATGCTTTGGGATTGTTATCGCACAGTTTGTAGGATAGGTTTAGTAGCTTGGAAGTAAGACTCAAACTGGAATAACAGGAGCTTCCCCACCCACTGTGACCTCGATGGGGAGCTCTTTCTATTTAGGGTGGCTAATCCCGAGGGAGACGTCCCTAGTAATCTGGGGTTCTGAAAGGTCTTAGGATCTAAAGGATCAAGGTGAGGTTTCCTTTCACAGATTACTGCCAAGAGCGATAGTCAAAGTTTGAAGGTATTCCACTGAGAGGGCACCTGTTTGTGAGACAAGACAAATAAAACTAAAATGTGCAAGCAGTGGTTAGTACTTCAATATCTAATGACTATCTTCAATATATATGAGCAACAATAACAAGTAATTATTGACGAAGTCAATGATTGCATATAAAGACAAAAGGCTTATAATACTTCTTCAATAAATACAAAATGATACTTGCATTCAATGTATAAAATCAATCCTTATGTGATCACAATGCAATAAATGTGCTCATACATAGATATCGTTGTTGTGTCACTATACTAAAAGGGTGAAGTCAACCTTATTTCTAAGTTAGTTGGGCTAGACAATAGAGTAGACCTTTTGCTAAATAAGCTAATGAAATTGCTTAACACTCAAATGTCTATCAAAGGATGAAAGAGCCACAACGTTTTACACTAAACAAGGTTTGAAAAGAGGCTTGACGTCATCAACTATTAGATATAAATATTGTTGTTGCGTCACTATACTAAAGGGGTGACGTCAGCCTAGTTTCTAGGTTAGTTTTTTAGTCAAAAAGGTGAACGTTTTGTTAATTGGACCAATGAAATTGCTCAACACCTCTATGGCTATCAATAGATGACCTAGCTGCAAGTTTTAGACCAAACAAGAGTTCAAATAGGGCAAGACGTCATCAGCAAAATAGGGTTAGTAGAAACACTAGGGTTAGTTAGGGTTTCAAATTCAAGAAAGTTTGAAAGATTGTTTTAAACACCAAAAGACTCAACGTTGCAAGTTTTATACCAGTTCCTTGGGTATTATGGAGTCAAGGAGAGAGACTAATGGATTGGAAATATCTAAACCTAAGGACGGGAGAGTTAGGTTTAATGGTGCTGCAATGGCAGGGCCACCAAATCAAAACCCTAAGGGGAGGAGTCTCATTCCGGTGTAGCTAAAGCTAGGCCTCATGCTCCTCCCTCTTTCCTTAAGACTCTTTGGTAAAAATGGCTAGCTATAAAACATAAATCTATGGCTGAAAAGTGTTGCTTGGGGACAAGGATTTTCAAACCCTAAGAGTCAAATCCTAGGTGTAAAATTAATTAGGCCTAGGACGTCTTCTTTATTCAATTTATGTTTCAAGCTAACTCAAGAAAAAGAGGAACTAGTGTAGCAATGGCTAGGCTAGGTTCTTCTCAATCAAATGGCTAATCAAGCTTTTATCATGGGGACGTGAAGCAATGACCTACTTGTGTGCTTTCTCCCTAGGGTTTCAATGATTAAGAAAAATAGTAACAATGTAACCATAAAAGTAAGATATTCTACCTACAACCATTCAATCAAGAAGTTTTGCATGCAAAATATACTTACAAATCAATGAAGAGCCAAATCAAACCCTAGTTGTAACACCTTCCAATGATAAAAACACCATATGTATGCCAAATATAATCCTTCCAAGTGTAGCACCTCACTCCAAGAGCCAAAAATAACCAAGACAAAAGACTAAGAAGTATCTCTCCAAGAGAGCAAGTTATGTTTTCTCCAAAATGAGGCTCAATGTCCTCAATATATATCATCCAAATGACCTTAATTTACAAAATAGGTCATTAAAAACAGCCGACAAGGCTGACTTAACATTATCTCATTATTTTTCACATTAAATACTAAAATGTCAAAGTAAGAGCTAAAAAGGGAGACATCGGGCCCCTCTGAGGGAGACGTTGGCCCTTTTTGGGCATCATCAGCATCTAGAAGGCAAAACGTTGGCCCTCCTGGGGATCCTGCAACCTGACACATGTTCCAAACAAGCCTAGCACACTTCCACCTACTCCAAAAAAAATCCAGCCTGTCCTGGATGGCGTCCTGTCCATCAAAGCCATCATCTCATCTGCAGGGGATGACCCCCCCTAGGTAGATCTCTGCCAAAGTGTCCTGGTGAGGGCGTCCTTCTGTCTTCTTCATGCAAGGCCTCATCATGAAGTTGTCCTACCTCTTCCATCCCAACAACCATCTGATGGGCTCTTCAGCCCCATGGAGGTCCGAGCTAATCATCTCCCCATGTGTACCTGTCCTCTGGTACCTGTCCACCGGGCATGGTCTTGCACATCAAAAACTGCGCCCTCCATGGGCTCATCAGTCCTAGAGATCATAGCAATGTAAATCACATTTCATCATCAAAGTTATCAAATACATGCATGAAATCCCTAACATATCATCTAAGAGCTCAAAGATATTACAGAGATCTACTATACAAAGCTAAGGAAACCAACAGAACAACCTATTGGGCTAATACCCACAAGAGATGGAAAGTTTCCTCAAAATATCATTCAAGCCATGTTTAATGAGGTGATATGGTTTTTAGGGATGTCTAGTCATAGTAAGACCAAGGGAAGGTGTTGTCTGTGGGTGCCTTTGTAGGAGGCGAGCTGTACCCGTCATGGATGCATTTTTTCCAAGCCCTTTATTGCCTTCACTTTTCTTTTATTTCTTTTTCATTCTTTTTACTACAAGGTCTGACCAGAGGACACTACCTTGGCTTGGTGGCCAGAGCTGACAGTGTTACCCACCGGTATCTTCGCAGAAATGATAAGGTTGGCTCGTGATG
>SNQJ01S0000465.1:949507-982207 GCA_010110895.2 Picea sitchensis | reverse complement strand
TATATATATATATATATATATATATATATATATATATCAGTCATTATGGAATCAATATTTATGGCAGAACCCAGGGAATTGCATTGGAAAGTAGATAAGAGGATTTTGAGATATCTGTGTGGTACAGTTGGTTATAGTTTAGTATACATATCTATAGAATATTTCGTGTTGATTGGTTATACAGATTCAGATTGGGCAGGCTACATGGATAACAAGAAATCAACTTCAGTGTATTCATTTAGCATGGGTTCAACAATAGTTTCTTGGAGTATTAAAAATAAACCTAAAGTTTCTCTATCCACGACAGAAGCAGAGCCTAAAGCCGCAACGAAAAAATCATGGAAGTAACGTGATTAAGAATAATTATGGAGGATCTACATGATAAGTAGGAACAACCCACTTAGTTGATATGTGATAATCAAAGTTCTATTCAAATGACCAAGAATCCATTTTTTCACAAGAAAACCAAACATATTGATATTTAGTATCATTTTGCTTGATATTTGATTCAATAAGGTGTTATAGAGATCATGGATGGAAAAACAAAAGAACAAGTAGTTGATATATTCACCAAAGCACTATCAAAGAAATTTTTTTGCAATTTCAGAGATGATCTTGGAATATTTCCAAATGATCATTATGGGGGAGAAATGTTAGAATAATAATGCATTTGGAAATATTCTAGATTAATTGTTTTTGGTTGTTATATCTCGAAGGTCTAATTAGAGTTAAAGAAATATGCTTGAGAGATTTGTGGAGAGATTGTTGAGTGAATTAAGGAGAAATTGTTGAGAGATTATAGGATATGGTTGACACCTAAGACATCTCCTCTCTATGTATAAATATATGCTTTGGTAATGATAAAGTTTGAGATGGGTGTGCATTATTGAGAAATTTATTCGCTCCATTATTATTTTTGGTGTATTACCTCAGAAATCTTGTATCTATATCACCAAGAATCTAATTTTATGGATGATACTTTTGAACAAATATGGATGGTTTGTTTGGATATTGGTGTTTTTTTTCTTCTTGTTCTTTCTTTTTGTCTTCCTCTTATTCTTTCTTTTCTCATTCTTTGTAGACTGTCTCCTCTAGATATTCATTTTTTGTGACTTTTATTTTTGGGGTATTGCTTCATCCACTCTTACATCAATATTATCTACAACCGTGTGCAATATTTTGTTGTAGCATTTATAGGACTTGCTTCCATATGCATATCCAAGAAAGATACCTTCACCTATTCTAGAATCAAACTTTCCTAAATTATCTTCATTTCTCTTTATATAACACTTTCTCTATTCAAAATGTAGATTGTTGTGTTGACCGCTTCTCTCCAAAATGTGTCTGGTAGTTTGGATTCATTCAACATTGTTCTAGATATATCTTGTATAGAAATGTTCTTCCTTTCTATAACTCCATTATACTATGGAGTCCTTGCTGCTGAAAAATGTATCTTGATTCCATGATTATCAAAAAATTCCTCAAATTCATAAGAGGTAAACTCACCTCCTCTATCTAATCTTAAGCACTTGTTTTTTAAATCATTCACATTTTCAACTAGGGCTTTGAAATATTTAAAATTCTCAAATGCTTCAGATTTTTCTTTAAGAAATGTAACCCATCTCATTCTTGTGTAATTGTCAATTAGAAATGTAAAATAAATCTCACCTTTTAAAGTTTGTGTTCTTGTTGGCTTGTAGAGGTCTGTGTGTACAAGTTCTAATTTATTTGACGTTGAGTATTCCTTTGTTTTGAAACTAAATCTCATCTTCTTCTCATGATGGCATGGTGTGCAAATAGTGTTGATAGGTTTTGAGATCATTGGCATATCTCTTATTGCTTGTGTCTTGTTGAGTTTTACTAGATTGTCAAATTTTATATGACCCATCCTTCTATGTCATAACTAGCTTTCATTTTATCCCATACAACTTTTTTCTCCTTTGACTTCTTCAAGAACATATATATTGCTCAGGGTTCTACTTGCATTTGTCACTAATATTCCTGGACATGATTTCCTTATCTCGCATCCTTTAGAATGAAATGTGAGGTTTTAACCTTGATCACAATTTTGACTGACACTTAGAAGATTGTGTTTTAACCCTTCAACACATAGGACATTATTTGTTTTAGTATTTCTATTACCAAGAATAACGGTACCTTTTCCAACTATCCTTGCAAAAGCATTATCCCCAAAGGTAACACTACCTCATTCTTCTTCCTTTAGGGTGAGAAATTTGTTTTTATCCCCTGTCATGTTTTTTTAACATCCATTATCAATGTACCATTGGCTTCCTTTGTCTTGAGCATACATTGAAATTACACATTCTTCCTTTGTTGGTTCTTTTTTCTTCCTTTTCCACACATTTGTGTATTCTTCTCTATGCTTGGTAAGAACATATTCTTCCTTGTTTTGTTTAGGAGACTTTATTATGTTGTTTCTACAGTCACATGCTATGTGCCCATAGTTATTGCACTTATAAAATTCAATATTGTAATCAAGTAGGGGAGAAAATGAATTGTAGTTTCTATCTACAAACCCATGAGAACTTATGGTTTTGTTGCTCACATAATCATTTGTTTAGGTCTTCTAAGAACCTTTTTTTCTATCTCTCATATGATCACTTCTTGTATAAGCTCTACAATCTAGTGTTTTATGACCAAAATTATTGCAAGAAAAAAATATAGCCAAGAAAGACAATTTAGTACCGGGTTGTGAAAGGCCTTCTTGATGAAACATCTCTTCTAAAATCATTATTGTGAGAAGATATCTTATAAGATCATTCTTGTTGTTCTTGTGAGAAGAATCAGGTTTACGTTGGTCATCATTCCCTTTCCTTTTGTTTCTTTCATTGTTGATGGAGCCTTTTATAATATTATAATAGCTTTCAAGATTTTCTTCATTTCCCTTTTTTTATGGCTTTGTGACCTTAATGCTTGCATCACCCTCGAGGGTATTTGTTTTTAGTCATATCTAATGTTGATTTTTCTATAAGAAAGGTTAAGCATGAAGTTAATTCCATTTTTTCATTTAACTTAAACATAACCAATAATGTTGCAGCAACCAAGATCACAAGAAACACCATGCACAAGAACACAAGAAGTATCTTGGGAAACCCTTCTCAACAAGGGAATAAAACCCAGCCAAATCCTTTGTTATATTCTTCAAGAGAAATACTTTCAGCACCAAGAGAACCTAGCACACAAGAGGGTGCTCAAACCCTAGAATACTAGCTCCCAAGAGAGGTGCGCACTTTTCCCAAGAAGGTGTACAAGCTGAAATTTCCAAACTCACATGAAAGATATGATTCCTCAATGTGGAATTTACCTTTACTTATATTAGACTTGACCTATCAACAAAAGTGTATATTGGCACAATAGTGCTGACCTCTCTATCTCATAATATAATTGATATTAACCAGACTAATTATCTTTTACATTAATTATCAATTACATTAAGGTGGGGCCGATCTATACCCTTTACATTACAATTAGGGTTACAGGCAGGTCTGACATTTGAACAATATAGCAAGGGATCTCATACACCCATTAATGCTCAGCTACTATGGGCACATCCATAGGGATGCCCATATCTCTGGCTCACTGCATTACACAGAAGAACCACTTCTTCACTAGTGCGTAACCACTAGGATCACGTTCACTTGTGCTCATCCACAGGCACATCCACTCAATAGGTCTTCTTTCCCACTGCATTACACAGGAGATTCATATGGAGTTTCGCATCAACTCTCTGCTCAGAGGAGGCTAATACATCATCTTCATCTTTGTCTCATGATGATGCACCCAACACTTTGGGATTTAACACGTTCACCTTATTCTCAGCCACAGGCACGTCCAAATCTACATATCTCTTTTCTCACTGCATTATATAGGAGAATCATCTGAATTTATTCTCAACTCTGTGTAAGGAGGAGGCCATCTCTACATTCCAGCTTTGTCTCAGATAGGAACCACACACCCCTCTCAGGGGCTCTCTCTTAGGTTTGTGTCTTGGATAATGTCTCATGTATATGCAATCATCAACACTCCCTCTCAGCTAGGGAGGCATTCTTCATCATGCCAAGTCTCACACGAATGTACTTTGAACTTTGTCTTGGATGTAGTCATCATTCCAAGTCTCACACGGATGTGTAGGAAGGTACTGCATGTGTATTATTTTCCTCTGCATCATGTCTTTGATATAAATATATTGTATCTCAACGTGTTTCAATCTATCATGAAACACTAGGTTCTCAAAGAGATTTACACAAAGCTTTGGTTATCATCATAGAATCCATATCATGATCAAGTAAATCTATCAAAATTTTATGAAGCTTCACTGCTTCGCACACTCAATGATACATACTCTGCTTCTATGGATTTCAAGGCCACAGAGCTTTGTTTCTTGTTGCACTAGGAAACCATGAAAACCTTCACAGACAAACAACAACTGAATGTTCTCTTCCAGTCCACTGTACTCTCTTCTCAATTTGTATCAGCATATCCTTCAAACTAAAGTTCTCACTGGAGGCATATCTCAGGCCATATCAAACTATGCCTTGTATATATCTAAATACATGCTTTACTATTATCTAGTGAGTTTGTCTCAGCTGACTCATGGATTGACTAAGCACATTTACTGCATAGCATGAATCTGGTTTGGTGTTAACCATATACATCAATGATCCAATCAATTGTGGATCAATCTTGTCTGAATCATAATCATTCATTTTCTTCAAGACCATCATGGTGGTTTTTGCATTCTGTCATACTGAACTTATTTAATATTCCCACTGTATGTTTTCCTTGACTCAAGAAAAATCTCACCAATCCTCTATCATACTTATTGTCTCAAGAAGTAGTGCATCATACTCCTTTATCTTGAAATTAGAAGTCAAAGCTTACTTTCATCCAACAACAAGGGTTTCTGAATAAGTCATCAAAATTAGGCTCTTATCACCAACATTGTAATAACATAGGTTTGGATCAGCAACACTCTTGTTGAAACCCAAACTCATCAAGAATCCATCCATCTGATATAGTTTCCAACTCATGGATGGTAGTATGTATGGTAGTGTATCGAGCTTACTGGATCAAGTGTCTCATCATAGACAACTCCTCTATTTGTGAGAGTCTTCCAGCTATATATATCGCTTTGTATTTCTCGACACTTCCATCAATAGCATTCTTGATCTTATAAATCCAATTAAAAGTCACCACATACTTCTCTTCTGGTCTCTGAACAATATCTTGTACATCATTATTTAAGATATACTAGCATTCTTTTGTTATGGAATCTTGCCATACATGTTCTCATGTTGCTTCTCCAAGACAAGGAGACTCAAAATCAATGAAGTGGCTCATGATTGAAGGATATCTCTAAAATCTCTTTTTATTTCTCAAGATGTTCCTTGAGAGGCTTGTATGTTTTTTTGCCTCCTATAGAGTGAGACTAGGAAAGCCTTTTATGCCCTACTGCAATATCTCTGGAAATATAAATTGGAGCAACTGGATCATCTAGAATAATGTTTGTCTCCCTTTGAATTGTTGAAGGGGGAGAAGGTATTGTTTCACTGTCAATATCCATCTGAGATTATCTGGATCCTTTAAATGCTATCTCTTCTTCAAAGACAACATATTTTCTAGTCTCAATCTGTCTCTGACTAGGGATGTCGATCTAGAATGTCTTCAAAGATTCACTATTATCCCATAAATGTATCATTTCTCCCTGAAGGGTCTAGCTTGGACTTGTTCTCTTACCTGAAAATACACTGGGCACCCAAATATCCTGAAGTGATCAATATCAAGCTTCACTCTGGTGAAGTCTTCTTTGGGAGTTATGTTTTTCAAAGTCTGGTGAAGACTCTTGTTATGAAAATATATTGTGTCATGCATTCTTTTTCCCATAGAATCATAAAAGGATTCTGATCATGCATTATTGCATTGGTTTCCTCAAGTATGGTTCTATTCTTCCTCTTTCTCTAATAGTTTTGAATCCCTCTGAGTCAAGTGACTCCCTCTAAGGGATAAACATATTCCTTTGTTGTTAACCTATCTGGAACAAGAAAACAAAAAGAACCAACACAAGAATATATCCTAAAGGAGAATAATGAGTACATCTCTAGAATCAAAACAATTTAAGGAATGTTGTCATAGCTACAACACCTACTTGTAATGTAGAAAACTTTAGAAATATAGGTTGGAGGAATGACAATTACAACAATCAAACCTGCAGTCTTCACTTCTAGTGTGTTGTTCCTTTGAATGCTCTGAGATCCCTCTCGATCCATGACTTCAGCAAAAGGTTCCTTCCTCCTTGTAGTGCCACTTTTCGCAACCCAGAGCTTACTCGCGCTCTGATACCAAATTGTAGTGTCACTTTTCACGACCGAGGATTTCAAACCTCTCACTAACCCATCTGTACATGGACTTTTACATAAAACATACAGAATTGTATAATCACATGCGTAACAGCAAGAGATAAATTTTAATTCTCAGAATAAACATATAGTTACTGTTTTAATTAGACAATCCATATATTTCAACAGTAACTCATTTACACAGCGGAAAACATGATAACAGATCCAGTACAGTCATGATAAAATGTGGTAAAAATATAATTAAGCACTTATCTTGTGACAGTGGAGAAATCCACCAACCAAATGCAGGCCTTCCACGAACCTCCCAGCCGTAGACTGCACTGCTCCTCAACTCAACAGTGGGTCACCCCCGAGCTGGGACTGAGCTCCACCCCAGGGAAAGGAATCCAAACTCAGGCTGAGGTTACAGGGAATTCAGTCACACACAAGCACCAGGAAGAATGCTCTCCCAGGAATCTCCCCACGCTCACTGCCCACAGACCCTCATTCCCCACATGCATGTTCCACCCCAGGAGAGTGCACCTTCTCTGTCACCTAGACAGTCCTCCGGCTGCCAGTCTCCCTTACCTTGGGTTATAGGAACAGACTGGACCGGAAGTCTCCAGGTTCTGTGGCAGCTACAGGGTTCTTTCCAAGAGCTCTCTCCTTCCTCTGCGCACTCTCTCACCTGGAGGGAGTCGCTCACATACCAACAAGCCTCACGCGGTCCAGAACTACGTGCCACAACAAACACAGTGAAAATGGACACAGCCTTCCCAAGAACCGGTTCAACAGTCACAGGATGTTCTCTTGGTCAATATTTCAGAATAGGGCTCCATGCACAAGATCACTCAGCTTTTCCTCGGCAAACATAGACTCTTCCCCGAAATTGACATGGACATTTCATTCAGGGAATGCACACACTGGTTTTCTCTCACAGACAGACTCCACGGCTCTGAACAAGGGTAAACACACATTCTTCAACACCCAACACAGGCTTCCTCTCTGTAACAGACATACACGAGGTCTCCTGCAGACTGGCTCCTACGGCTCCTGCTCAGGGCAGTCGGGTCGAATGGAATGCGAAAACTCCCCCCCACGGCTATTCCTTTCTATTTTATTTGCATGCGTCAGGGTGGACATTTGTCACCCTGGGAACTGCATGTGTTCCATCTGCATGCCTCCCTGTACACTCCTTTCCTTTTTGCTAGGAACTTAGGATAAAATAATATGCACATGGATTTTTAGGAAATAATATTAAAATATTATTCCAGGCCTAAGCCCCTAGGCTCAACACTCAGCCCCTTTCCCACCTTCCAACCCCTTGTTTCTTTCCCACTCTGTGGACGCTCAATCCCCCTTCACTCATTCATCATGGTCAGTCTGCACCTGGCGGTGTTTATATTTTATTGATTATTCTGCATACATGCAAGTACAACAGCAGGCTCCTAGCCCTCAAACACTTAGGCTTCCTGGCCTAACAACCACATAAGCCTTCCATCTTATACAAAACTTGGCTCACCAACCTATAGAACACATTTACAATTCATTGCATATATCATATTTGTACCGGGGTTCGGTCTTGGGGACACTACAATCCCCCTCCCCTTATTTTTTTTGCACTGTCCTCAGTGCAACTTTACATCACATCTGCAAGTTCTTCAAAATTTTCAAAAAGGTGCGGGTACTCTACCCGCATAACATCTGCATTCTCCCATGTCACGTCCTCAGGACCATACCAGGTCCACTGGACCTTTACAAGCTCTATAGCTCAATTCCGGAGTTGTTTTCTTTTCCTGTCCAATATGCGTACAAGATGTACTTGCAAGACACCTGCTGGTTCAGGAAAACATGGTCACCCACTTTAAATTCTCTATGGGTTCTGTTACTATCAGTGTAACTTTTCTACCTGTCCTAGGCAACTTTCAGATTCTGTTTGATTTTTATCATTTGATCTTCCATCTCTTTGAGTAGTTCAGGTCCAACTACTACCCTTTCAGTTGGATTATCCCAACTCACTGGAGTGTTTCACTTTCTTCCATAAAGTGCTTTGAATGGGCTCATCTTCAATGATGCATGATATCCATTATTGTAGGCGAATTCTACCAAATGCAGGTAATCTTCCCACCTTGATGGTTTATCCATCACATACATTCTCAACATGTCTTCTATTACTCTATTTACTCTCTCTGTCTGTCCATCAGGCTCAGGATGATACGCTATACTAAAGTTCAGATTCGTTCTGAATCCTTTGAACAATCCTTTCCAGAAATTCGAAGTGAATTTCGGGTCCCTATCAGACACAATTATCCTAGGAATTCCATGCAAGCGTGCAACTTCTTTTAAAAAGATATCAGCAACATCTGCTGCTCTGTGGGTGGTTTTCAGTGGAATAAAATGGGCAGCTTTAGTAAGCTTGTCCACCACCACCATGATTGAATCATGTTTCTTGCTTGTTCTGGGGAATCCTGTGATAAAATCCATTGTTACCATGTCCCATTTCCACTCAGGAATAGGTAAAGGCTGCAACAACCCTGCTAGGTGTCTATGCTCAGCCTTAACCTTTTGGCACTCCATACATCTAGCGATGTATTCAACAATTTATTTCTTTAGACTCGGCCAAAAATAATGGCTTTTGACTACTGCCATAGTCTTTTGATATCCAGGATGTCCAGCATAAGTCACGTTATGCATCTCTTTTAGAATTGTCAGCTTCAATTCTCGGACATTGGGTACATATACTCTGTTCTTATGCAGAAGTAAACCATTAGTTCCCAAGGTGTAACTTTCCTTGGTTTGTGGTTTCTCATGTTGTTGTAGCTTTGCTACAAGTCTTTTGTACTGCAAATCAGCATTTGCGGCTTCAAGAATTTTGTCTTTAATCTCAGTTTTGTACATGCTAATGGTTGTAGCATATAATTCATGCACTTTTTTGCTGAGTGCATCAACCACCTTATTTTCTTTCCCTTTGATATGCTTGATATCAAAGTCATATTCACACAGAAATTCCAGCCATCTAATTTGCCTCGCATTTAAGGTTGGCTGATCAAATAAATATTTCAGACCGTTGTGGTCTGTTCTTAATTCAAATTTCTTTCCCATGAGGTAATGTCTCCATTTCCTCAGGGAGTGGACGATTGCTGCCAGCTCCAAATCATGAGTGGCATAATTCTTCTCATGTTTCTTCAACTTCCGGGATTCATAGCAAACTACAAATCCTTCTTGGCTGAGAACTCCTCCCAACCCCTCCTTACACGGATCTGTGCACACAATGTAATCCTTGTTTGGATCTGCAATCCTCATGATTGGAGCACTAGTGAGTATTTGCTTCAGTCGTTGGAAGATGCTCTCACATTCATCAGTCCACTGAAATTTCTTCTCCTTCCTTTGCAAGGAAGTGATAGCATGCGCTATCCTTGAGAATCCGGCTATGAACCTCCTATAATAGCCTGCCAGACCCATAAAAGATCTTACTTCCACCACATTTCTTAGCACTAGCCGTTCTCGAATGGCCTGTACCTTCTCAGGATCCACAGCAATCCCCTCCTCTGATATAACGTGTCCCAAGTAATGGATCTTCTTTTGGTAAAATGATCACTTGCTCAGTTTTGCGTAAACTGGTGTTCTCTCAACACCTGCAACACCATTCTAAGGTGTTGTTCATGTTCTTCCTCTATCTGGGAATACACCAAGATATCATCTAAGAAGACTATGACAAACTTGTCCAGATAATTTCTAAACACTCCATTCATTAAGCACATGAAGACAGCAGGCGCATTGGATAGTCCAAACGGCACCACTGTAAATTCATAGTGACCGTACCTTGTTCTAAAGGCGGTCTTGCTGATGTCCTCATCCCTTATTCTCATTTGGTGATATCCAGATCGAAGATCTATTTTAGAAAATATTTTCACATCCTTCAACTGATCGAAAACATCATCAATCCTTGGTAGAGGATACTTGTTCTTGACAGTGACCTTATTCAACTGCCGAAAGTCAATGCACAGCCTCAACGTCCCATCTTTCTTCTTCACGAATAGGACCGGGGCTCCCCATGGTGACATGCTGGGACAAATGTACCCTTTCTTTAGTAGCTCTTTGAGCTACAATTGCAACTCTTTCAGCTCTGGTGTACTCATTCTATAAGGAGCCTTTGAAATTGGAGTTGCTCCAGGCATCAAATTTATAGAAAAATCGATGTCCCTCTTCGGAGATAGTCTAGGCACCTCCTGAAACATATCCTCAAACTCTTTAAGCACCATGTGGTCTTCCAGATTCGAGACCACATTTTGGAATACTTCTTCCACCCGGGCTGCAAATAATTGATATCCTTTCCAGTAACATTTCTTCAATTGCATGGATGAGATTTCTCTAACAGCCACAGCTCTGGGAATTCCTTGAACTGTTACCTGATTTCCCTCTTCGTCCAGACATGTGAATCTCTTGTTACGACAATCCAGAAGGGCATGGTGCTGGTCCAACCAGTCCATCCCAATTAAGCAATCATATGAGCCTAAAGGTAGAATGTTCAATTCAGCCTTAGTGCTCATTCCTTTCATGCCCACCGAACAGGACTTAACCAATTCAGTGACCTTCCTCTTGGTCCCTGTATCCAACTGCACTAACCAAGACTTCTCATGTTTGCTTTGCATTAGATGCAAAATTTCAACCACTCTAGGATCTATATAACTATGGCTATCCCCTGAATCAATTAAGATAACAAGTGGTCGGTTGTTGATCATACCTTCCACTTCAATCATGTGCGATTGAAATTCTGCTTGCTTATTGTCCAGGGCTACATAGATCCTCGGCATTCTGCTGCCCATATCCTCCATTGTTTCATCTTGCTGAACAGTATGGACAGTTCTTTCTTTGTCTTTTCTGTGGGGGCAGTCTCTGTACCTATGATTCCCTTTACAGCCCCGACACTCCATGGGTGGAGGCCTTGGCATCTATTCTCTCCCTTCAACTTTCCTAGGCTCTTTAAAAGATGACTATCCCCAAGGACTGTTTCTGAAAAAGGAAGGCTTGCTTCCCTTCTGCCTCTGTTCTTTCTTAAACCTCTTCTAGTCATCCCAAGCCTTCCGAAAGGTAGGCTTTTCCCTTTGTTGTTCGTATAGGCATTTCACCCTTCTTATGGTTTCTTCCATGGTCTTAGGATCATCATATTGAATCTTGTCACCAATGGAAGCTGGAAGTCTACTCAGATACCTCTGAATTTTAACAGCCTCGTCTTTGATGAATGGAACATACTTCAGTAGTTCCAGAAAATTTCATTCATACTCATCAAAGGTCATACTGCCCAACTTGAGTTTGAAGAACTCCTTCATCTTTCTGTCATAGTATCTTTTAGTCAGGTATTTCTTCTCGAAATATCTCTTAAATTCCTTCCAAGTGACCTCTTTCTCTCTGATGTGTTGCACCTACTCAAACTGATCCCACCACATGGATGCTTTTCCTTTCAGTTGGTACATTGCAATTCTTCCTTCTGCATGGGTGGAATAATTCTGCAATTGGAAGTATTTCTTCATTCCAAGCAACCATGTCTCAGAATCTTCCTCCTTCTTATGTTCTCCATCGAATGTTGGAGGCTTAATATTGTTAATCTCTCCTTTTAATTCCTCCTTTCTAGATTTTCGATGTTTTCTGGTAGGGGACGGGCTTGCACTACTATGTGTCTTACTGTTGGAATGTCTCTGGGAGCGACTAGGATGTCAGCTACCACTCCTCGACCTACTTATTCTCCCATGGGTTCTATGACTCCCCATCGTACTTGAGTCTCTTCCTTTCTCGAGTTTCTTCTCTATTCTTTCCAGACTCTTCAAAAATTTTAAGTTTAATGCACCCTGCCAGTCCCTGACTTTCATGAGCTTTCGGCTATCATTTCGGCAAGCCTTGGCCTCTCTTTGCAATCCTTCAAGGATTTTCATTATGTGTTCTTCCTTATCCTTTTCTTTTCCATGCCCATTGGAGTTCGATCCTTCAACTCCGAGGTTAAAATCCTTTCCTTCCAATTCGTCTTCTATTTCAAGGTTAATCTGCACTTTTCCCCACTCCATACTCAGTGTTGGTTAACTGGAATCCTGACCTTCGTTGAACTCTGCACATGCACTGTGCAATTCAATTCAAAGTTTGTTAGTCCATTAAACCTTCATGAACAATCCACAATATTTATAAGCCAGTTTGGACAAAATAAAAAGACATTTCATTTTAAATAAGTTTCTTGAACTGGAATTATCATGTATCTCTCCCATTTCTTTGCGTTTGAGGCAATTTCCCAAATAGTTCTGGCACTCGACAGTCTTCTTTAATATAATGTGCAAACGACTCGAATTTGTCGAGCCTTCATTTTCTTGACAATTCCTCATCTTTTGTGACAATCAAGTTTAAGAAAGTGTTTCAATTTCACGAATTTTCTAAGCTCTCTTCAGCTCTATATTTTATGGGTGTTCGAAACTTCATTTTTCGGTATTTCGTGACTTTCGTAACCTTGAGGCTCATGGTTTTCAGATTTTCGGTACTGGAGAACTCCCGTTTCACTCCCCTTCCCTACCCCCAACTTCCGAAATTCCGATTTACCCCATTCTACGGGTCTACTGCACAGTTGTCGCCCTCAACTGTAGTGGTACGTGGTACTCTTCATGTGTCTACGTGGCTCATCTCCCAATTGAAGCTTCGGGTGTTGGGGTTTCGTGATCCCCGATGACATGAGTTCCTGTCCTCATGAACTCCCGATCCCTGATTTGTCGATGCACCTTTGCCTTAGCCCCCCGGCTAATCCGAGGTCCATGTGACTGCCTCTCATAAGACCACAGTCTTTTACTCTTATCGGGGTTTCGGACTTCCCAATGTCCAAATGCACATGTCCTCAAGATTCACGATTCTCTGAATCCCGACGCGTCCTTCACATGTTAGCCCTCCTGGCTTAGCACCTGGTCCATGTGACCTCTACCCCGTGACCGTAGTCCAACATCTCATCGGGGTTTCAGGGTTCAGAGTTTCACAATACATGGACTTCTTGTCCCCACAATTCCCAATTCTCCGAATACCGACTGGCTGACAGCTGGCTCCCACTTATTGGGGTTCGCGGTTCGCGACTCCAAAATGCATAAACACTTTGTCACCAGAATCCCCGATATGAAATTCCACACGTAATCCAATGGTCATATCTTTCTCACATCGTATGGTCTTTACAGATCCTGAGATTTCCTGAAGGAATCTCGTCCGTTCACCGGAACCTAGTCACACACTAATGTCTCGACAGTATGGTCGGGATTTATCATGATGAAAGTATGAGTTCTTGTCATCGGAACTTCTGAATCCCCGATTATCGAAATGGGTAGTCTCGCAACACGTGTCCATCTCAAATCGGATGTTCCACGACTGTTTCATGGTTTCCATCATGGAAAGTCCCGATCCCTTTTTACCAGGACTCCTGATATCGCGATTCCCGATTTCCCAAAATGGAAAATCTCACGACACATGTCCTCCGTCTTTCATACGGTCTAGATATGTTTTGGGCTTTCACCTTTAATCATTGAGGTTTTAACCTTTAGACACCTCCTGATAGATCCAACGGTTGTCGGGTTTTCCGGTCAAGATCTGAAGGCTCAGACGGTTTCAGACTAACTTGGGATTTTGCGTATCGCGATTTCCACACTCTTGTGCCATTTCCAAAGGAATTTTAATCCTTACGCACATTTTTCCAGATCCGATGGTCAGGAGGGCTCGCCTTCCTTCCCGAACAGATCCTAAGGTTCTAACACCATTGGTGTAGAGACCTGTCTCCCCGTGGCCCTAGACCACACCAGCCTGTGGTTTCATAGCACCGCTATACTTCCTGAATTCTTAATAAAAAATCGTCAAGTGTCTCCTTGACGCTTCGGAGCAAACCAGGGTCCGAAATTGGTCCTCCCGACTCAATTTCCCCTCACATTCTCAGTCCAAAGACCGATCCACTGGCCCATCTAGGCTCAGTGTCGAAACCTTGGCTCTGATACCAATTTTTAGTGCCACTTTTCGCAACCCAGAGCTTACTCGTGCTCTGATACCAAATTGTAGTGTCACTTTTCACTACCGAGGATTTCAAACCTCTCGCTAACCCATCTGTACATGGAATTTTACATAAAACATACAGAATTGTATAATCACATGCGTAACAACAAGAGATAAATTTTAATTCTCAAAATAAACATATAGTTACTGTTATAATTAGACAATCCATAGCTTTCAACAGTAACTCATTTACACAGCGGAAAACATGATAACAAATCCGGTACAGTCATGATAAAATGTGGTAAAAATATAATTAAACACTTATCTTGTGACAGTGGAGAAATCCACCAACCAAATGCAGGCCTTCCATGAACCTCCCAGTCGTAGACCGCACTGCTCCTCAACTCAATAGTGGGTCACCCTCGAGTTGGGACTGAGCTCCACCCCAAGGCAAGGAATCTAGACTCAGGCTGAGGTTACAGGGAATTCAATCACACACAACCACCAGAAAGAATGCTCTCCCAGGAATCTCCCCACGCTCACTTCCCACAGACCCTCATTCCCCACATGCCTGTTCCACCCCAGGAAAGTGCACCTTCTCTGTCATCTGGACAGTCCTTCAGCTGCCAATCTCCCTTACCTTGGGTTACAGGAACAGACCAGACCAAAAGTCTCTGGGTTTTGTGGCAGCTACAGGGTTCTTTCCAAGAGCTCTCTCCTTCCTCTGCGCACTCTCTCACCTGGAGGGATTCGCTCATAGGCCAACAAGCCTCACGCAATCCAGAACTACGTGCCACAACAAACATAGGGAAAATGGACACATGCTTCCCAAGAACCGATTCAGTAGTCACAGGATGTTCTCTCGGTCAAAATTTCAGAATAGGGCTCCACGCACAAGCTCACTCAGCTTTTCCTGGGCAAACAGAGACTCTTCCCCGAAATTGACATGGAATTTCGTTCAGGGAATGCACACACTGGTTTTCTCTCACAGACAGACTCCACGGCTCTGAACAAGGGTAAACACGCATTCTTCAGCACCCAACACAGGCTTCCTCTCTGTAACAGACATACACGAGGTCTCCTGCAGACTGGCTCCTACGGCTCCTGCTCAGGGCAGTCGGGTCAAATGGAATGTGAAAAATCCCCCCCATGGTTGTTTCTTTCTGTTTTATTTGCATGCGTTAGGGTGAACATTTGTCACCCTGGGAACTGCATGCGTTCCATCCGCATGCCTCCATGTACACGCCTTTCCTTTTTGCTAGGAACTTAGGATAAAATAATATGCACATGGCTTTTTAGGAAATAATATTAAAATATTATTCCAGGCCCAAGCCCCTAGGCTTAGCCCCTAGGCTTAGCCCCTAGGCTCAACACTCAGCCCCTTTCCCACCTTCCAACCCCTAGTTTATTTCCCACTCTGTGGACACTCAGTCCCCCTTCACTCATTCATCGTGGTCGGTTTTCACCTAGCGGTGTTTATATTTTATTGATTATTCTGCATACATACAAGTACAATAGCAGGCTCCTGGCCCTTAAACACTTAGGCTTCCTGGCCTAACAACCACATAAGCCTTCCATCTTATACAAAACTTGGCTCACCAGCCTATAGAACACATTTACAATTCATTGCATATATCATGATCTGTAACGGGGCTCGTCCTTGGGGACACTACACTCCTAGTTGATCTTTTTCCTATGAGATCTTCATGAATAAGGTAGTCATAGTGTTGTCTTTTTTCATCTTGTTATTTTGAAGTTGGCCCTTCAATGTAAGAGCTTGTGTAGATGATTGGATTCCTTGTCTTGTCGTCATATTCCTTCCATTCATCAATACCTGTCTCCGATAAACCTTTTTTGTATCACCCACAATAAGTTTTTCTCTGAAGTCTTTTCTTCCAGTAACTTGAAGTTTCTTGACCCATCAAGATTATCTTCCATCATAGTTTTGTTCATTATATTTTTAGATTCTTCACAAACCCTTGTTAACTGGGATAGAAAACCTAACGACTAGGCTAGGATAGAAACCTTAGGCTTTTTTGGGCTTATGACTACCAAAAATAAGCCTTGAAAGTTAGAAGAACATAGGTAATCTTGAAGGCTTCTTCAAAGAGTTGCAGAAACCCTAAAAACATAAATCTGCAGAAAATTGCAAAACCCTAGGGGAAAATTTTTAAAATGCTCAGAATTTCATTTTAAGAGTCTCTGGAGGTGCACTGGAGGAGTTCATACTCTCCTATGCCAAAATTATCCCCAATGTCCAAGTATTAAGGGCTGAAAATTAGAAAGAAGGAGGGTCTTACGAAATTTCTGGAAACCCTAAGAGGGTCGTACGGTTCTGCAAAAAGAGGATGGTTTTCCTTGAATTTTTGTGCAATGGGTTCTTCAATACTTATGATTTGATACCATGTTGATTTTTATATAATAAATTTTAAGCATGAAGTTCATTCCATTTTTTCATTTAACTTAACCATAACCAATAATGTTGCAACAACCAAGATCATAGGAAGAAACACAATGCACAAGAACACAGGAAGTATCATGGGAAACCCTTCTCAACAAGGGAACAAAACCCAGCCAAATCCTTTGTTATATTCTTCAAGAGAAAGAATTTCACCACCAAGATAACCTATCACACAAGAGGTTTCTCAAACCCTATAAGACTAGCACCCAAGAGAGGTGCACACTTTTCACAAGAAGGTGTACAAGCTGAAATTTCCAAACTCACATGAAAGATATGATTCCTCAATGGGGAATTTACCTTTACTTATATTAGACTTGACCTATCAATAAAAATGTCTATTGGAACAAGAGGGAAGACCTCTCTATCTCATAATATAATTATTATTAACCATATTAATTATCTTTTTACATTAATTATAAATTACATTAAGATGGGGTCGACATGTACCCTTTACATTACAATTAGTGGTACATGAAGGTATGACTCTTGAACAATATAGCAAGGGATCTCATACACCCACTAGTGCTTAGCCACTAGGTGCACATCCATAGGGATGTCCATATATCTGGCTCAATGCATTACACAGAAGAACCACTTCTTCACTAGTGCTCAACCACTAGGATCATGTTCACTTGTGCTCATCCATAGACACATCCACTCAACAAATCTTATTTCCCACTACATTACACATGAGACTCATCTGGATTTTCTCATCAACTGTCTTCTCAGAGGAGGATAATACATCATCTCCATCTCTCTCTCATGACGATGCACCCAACACTTTGGGATTTCACACGTTCACCTTGTGCTCAACCACAGGCACATCCAACTATGAATATCTCCTTTATCATTGCGTTACACAAGAGAATCATCTGAAGTTATTCTCAAATCTCTATAAGGAGGATGTCATCTCTACTTTCCATTTATTTCTCGGATAGGAACCACACACTCCTCTCAAGGGCTCTCTCTCAGGTTTGCGTCTTGGAGAATTTCTCAGGTACCTGTAATAATCAACAACCAAGACCTGTCTTGATGAATGGTGACCTTTGGTGACTAAGAATATTATCCAATGTTTCAGTACTTTTTCCAAACTTCATGCTTCTACTCAATTGATTAGTTTTTGTGTCTAGTTCCTTTCTTAAGGAAAATATTCCATCCTATAGCCTCTCACAATTTTCTTCCTTTTCTTTCAGCTATCTTCTCACCACTTCTTCTATCCTTTTTTCCTCTACTAGTTAAGTCTTCAGGATGATAACTTTTTTTTTCTATTTCAAGATCCTTCTTTTCATATTTTTGTAATTGGTCTTTTTTCTTTTTATTCTTTCCCTTAATTCTATCTATTTCTTCTAAGGCACTAACGAGTTCTACTTCAAGATTGACTTCCCCATCAATTTTTTCTTCTTTTGAATCTATTTTTTCTTTCTGATTGTCTTCATTAATATCATAAACATATCCATAACTTTCTTCTTTTTCAAACAATTGAGACATATTTGTGGATAAACCTTATTGACTAGCCATGTGTTCTCCCGAGATCTTCCTTCTAGTGGTTAGATTGTTTCAAAAGGAAACTACTATGATACCAATTGTTGACTTATTCTTATACTAAGAGGGGGGATGAATCAAATTAAGATAACTTTTACTTTAAATGAGCATTCATCGATCATTCAATAGCTTTAAAATAGTAAATGCATGTAAATTCAAATAACAATAAACAAAGTTTAATTTGGAAACCCTTGTGGGAAAAAACCACAAAAAATTATCTTTATAAATTTATGTAAGCACCAAACTATTTTTACAAAACATGTAGGAACCAACCTATTAGAGACACTAATCTCTTCAACTAAGCACCAAATCAACAAGATATTGTGTAGGCACCAACCTACAAGAGACACCAATCTTTTCAACTCAGTAATGCTTGTATAGGCATCAATCTAACATCTTCATAGACAAATTACTTATGAATTCAACTACATGCTTCATACTTCATTCATTTGACAACATCATCATACTCTTAACTTTCATGTTCCAACGCCTCTCATTGCTTCAGATTTAACCTTCATGCCCTAGAGAACCTCATAGCATCATTCCCATAATATAATTCTAGATTCCAGTATCACATCCTCAAAACAACACACTTTGCAGCATCATAGAGATTAGTCCTTCATAGTGCACCCTCAAAATTCCAAGAAAAATCCTTTTAGGCACCTTTAGACCCCAAGAATACTCCCCATCTTCTCTTGTGCACTTAAGATCTCTTTTGTGCACTTGTACTTTCTCGTATTTCTTATATACTCTTCAAATATGCACATCTATCATATACTTATAGTGTTTATGCATTCATTTATGGGGCCAACTTGTAAAACTGCTTGGGTTGACCTATACTTTCTAGTTGGGAAGACTTGAAAGAATATTCCATATCTCCTCATTCCTTTGGAGTTAGAGGGGGTGTCATATACCATTGGAAAGTTATATGAATAAGATTTTCAACCACATATCATATGCTCTCATTTGATCTAGGTCTTCAAATTTTAAAGGCCTTCAAAGATAGGGTATCCAAACTAAACATCAAAAACCCAAAAATAATATTTCCAACAATCTCCATCTTGCAATCTTTATCTTGGACATCTGGAGTCTCCCCTATCTTTGAAATCAATGAAAACAATATTTTCAATAGCTACAACCTTTTCCCACCCAAATATTTTTAATTATATGGAACATCTGTTAAAACCTCTGCTAAAACCTTCACAGTCAATAGAGGAGGTTGTAGAAGAGATTTTTTTTTGAAAATTTTGCCAAATTTTGTAACACTAAAAACCTCCACAAAAACATTCACTAGAAGGTGTTCTCCTTGTATTTCCTTTTTGAAACATGGGTTGATTTTGGTGTTTTTTACACAAAAATATGTATTTTTTGCACCAGAGTTTCCGTTTTGAGGTCATAGTTCACATTAAGTCGGTAACTATGTCAAAACACATATATTGGGAGGAGTATTCATACACTAAAAGAACACTTAATTGATCAAAGAGACCAATTTATCCCATGTGAATCCCCTAACATTGTGACCATTAGAGTGCAAGTGCAAAACCTACTTTACAAATTCCAAGAAGACAAGACTATGCAAAGTGAGATAGATGAAATAGGGAGAAGGAGACAAATTGGATCCCAATTCTACCCTAGTGTTGAAGGCTCTTTCTCTAACCCCTATGTCATTGTTAGGGACCCCTTTTTATATGTTCCTTCCGCTCATGAAAACTAGCCTATTGTTAAAAATTTAATGTCTTAAAAAATAATGAACATACACACATTTTTTCACCCTCCTCAAACCCCGTGAATGCCTCTTAGCACACTTTAGATAACCATTGGAAGAATCCATACACATACACACTTTTTTTCACCCTCCTCAAACCCTGTGAATACCTCTTAGCACACTTTAGATAACCATTGGAAGAAGCCATACAAAAAATATTATTTTGAACACCTTTCTAGATGGTGGTATGATGCAGATAGTGGCTTCAATGCCTCCCACTCACCTTATTATCAATCTACATTGGATTCCATTGTTGTTACTAGTAAGGGATTCAAAGGTCCTAGTCTGCATGATTTGAGGACGTCCCTTTTGCAGAAAGAAGTTGGGTTTGTAAATGACTACTTGAAGGGTTTTAGATATTCATGGACCAGAGATATGTACCATCATGTTAGATGGATAAAGTGATGGAAAGAATTGCACCTTAATTAATTGTATTTCCTTTTTCCCACAAGGTACCATGTTTTTTAGATCAATAGATGCATCTTATAAGGTGAAATATGCAAACTTGTTATTTCAACATTTGGATGAGATTACTGTGGAGGTGGGGCTGACCATGTTGTTCGCATCACATGTCATGCCTCTAACTATGTTTTTTCCAATGAGAGGATAAAGAGTAAATAAAAAACCATATTCTAGACCACATTTGTTGTACAGTACATGGACCTCATGCTTGAGGGTATAGGAAAAGACAATTGGATTAAAAACATTGTATATCATGCCAAGATCATTTCAAAATACATATACAACCACTCATATGATTATTGAACCTAATCAGAAAAAACATGAATGGTGGGGAGCTTGTTAGCCCTACCAACCACAAATTTGCAACTAACTTCATTGCATTGCAATCTCTCATTTCCCGAGGATAGAACTTGAAAAAAATGGTTGCAAGTGATTAAAGGAATGCATCTAAATGCAACATCAAATTGTACCAGAGATGCAACAAAAATAAAGTTTTTGAGAGCTTATTTTTGAAAAAACAAAAAAGGTTGGAAAATTTGGCATATAAAGGGAGGATACAATGATAAAGTATGAAAGTATGGGCCTATTTGGGCTATCATTGATAACAAAGTGAACAATCAATTCCATTTCCCTATACATTCCACTCAATATTTCTTGAACCTAAGGTATCAATGCAAAGTGGGCAATGGAGAAGGTGATAGTGGCAAGGTCAAAGATGAATTGTATGAGTGCCTAGAATGCATGGCCCCCAATGAAACTTGTCAATTGGAAATACATCGACATATAACTATTTTCAAAAAAATTATAAATACCTTTGGAAAAAAACTAGAAAAAATTGCAAGAAATGTGAACCAACCAATTAAGTGATTCCAAAAAAATTTAAGTGCAAATGTTTAAACACTTGAATTTTTAGCGAAAGTCACAAACTAATTTGTTGAATTAACTATTTTTATTCCTATATCATGATTTAATCATATATCACAACACATTGTTGGAACTCATTTGGTAGCCATTGTCCTTGCAAAAGTTTGCAATTTAGATCTCAAGTCAAACCCACAAGCTTCCAAGTGTAGGTGCAACTAGTCACACATAGAAGATAAACTATTTGAAACAACAATGAAACGATATTTTTCCACAACAATTAAATGATCTCATCTACATACAATACAACCTCTAGCTAAGGCACATTTAATTACTAAACAAAGGCTTTGATACAATCCCATTGTCTTGGATGATATTGATACATTGTCGAAATGGGTAGACTTTCCTAAGAGTGTTTGTTGCTAATGACTTGGGGTGAATGTGTTTGATCGATAATCCACTAGTATCATCAAGCATGGAAAGCACTAGTCATGCTACGTGTACTACCACTGTAAATGTCCAAGTCTCTAAGGAGTCCACAAAGTCCAATCCAAAGGATACTCTTGTATTTCATGTTGAGAATCAAAAGTTTGATGATTGATCATGTAGATAATTGATACATAGTATGTTGTTTTTTGGACTTTAAGGCTATTTAGACCCTATTGTTTATGTATTTTCATTTCAGATATGTATTGTGTTTATGTATTTAGACTCTATTGTTTATGTTTAGATATGTATTGTGTTTATGTATTTAGACTCTATTGTTTATGTTTTTTGTTTCATATATGTATATATACTGTGACATTTAGTTATAATCACCCTCACATAGTATGTACATGAACATTATTTGCATAACTAATGTACATAAATATTTTTTTTTAATTAAAAATTTTATATGTATTTATTTTTATTTTTAGTAAAGTGGTACTTGAGTCATCATAAATATATTTTTTTAATTAAAATTTTCATATTTATGTATTTTTATCTTTAGTAAAGTGGTACTTGAGTAATCATTTGATGACTCACTGTTTTCGAATTTTAAAATATTGGTTTTAAGATGGACAATGGATGATTATGAAAACACACATATTGTTTTTTTCATAATGATTCATGGTTGAGCAGGCATACACACGTATAACTAACCTTGTTCATAATACCTAAAACCATGTAGGTTTTAACAATGATTTGTAGAGTCAACATGGTGTACACTTTGTATGGCAACAACTGTTGTAGATTGTTTTATTTAAAAAGATTTAGGCTCGATGATGATTACGAGAAAAACACATATAGGTATTACAATTCACATAGCAAAGTGAAAGGAAGACGATACATATTTCTAAACTAATGTAAGAAATTCAAAGGAGATTTCACGTATAATAGCCTTATTTTACATGGAAAATTGGGAGATTATGAAAAATATATATAAATATTACCATTCACATAGCAAAGTGAAGGGAAGGACATACAGGCATATTTCTCAACTAATATAACTTTCACATACCATTTTTTACATTTTAAAAAATTCAAAGGTGATTTCACTTATAATGGCCTTATTTTACATGGAAAATTGGGACATTATGAAAAAATATATAAATATTACAATTCACATAGCAAAGTGAAGGAAAGGACATGCATAGGCATATTTCTCAACTAATATAACTTTCACATATAATATTTCTCAACTAATATTACTTTCACATATAATAGCCATTTTTTACATTTTAAAAAGTGAAGAGAAGGACATACATTGTCATATTTCTAAACTAATATAAGAAATTCAAAATAACTTTTTGCATCATTTTTTACATTTTAACTACTTACACAAACAATAACCATTTTTAAATGGAAGGGGACTTCCACAATAATAGCCATTTGCCATTTTTTCATGGTGAATGGATTTTCACATTAGTTGGTTAATTCTATTTGAAATAAAAACTTCAATCATCTTGTTGGACAAGATATTCATGACTATATCACATGTTTATTCGTATATGCTTAGAATTGAGCTTTTGAAATTCTGACCATAAAAGAATTAAGTAGATAGAAGAAATTAGTATGAGATAAATTGATGGGTTGAATATTAACAATGGAAGTAATTGATAAATAGTTCTCATTGTAATTAAGATAGTCATGACTACACCACCCGTTTATTCATATATGCTTTGAATTGAGCTTTTGGCCATCAAAGAATTGAGCAAATAGAAGAAATTAGTTTGAGATAAATTGATGGGTTGAACATCAACAATGGAATTAATTGATAAATAGTTCTCATTGTAATTAGACTACTTACAAAATAAAACCATCAGGCTAGAAGCCCCATAGGTTGTCTTGGATGGGGTTGTGCTTGTTGTTGCGGGTAATTCAAATGCCTTCTAAATAACATAATGTGTGGCTCAGGGGGGTGAATAGCATAGTGCACCCACCCACGAGATTGTTGAACCCCAATTGCTCTCCATTCATTCTGAAGAAATAACAAAGTTAACACAAAATTATTTAAGCCACATCCTTGAAGAGCACAAACTACAAAAATAAAAGCAAAGAAATTCATGCCAAAATGAAATGATTCATATATAAGAGAGGATATACTAGAACACATTAAAATACTTTTTCTTAGAAAAAAACAAGATTGTACCCTCTTAAACTCAAAAAGAGAGGGTAACAAACTCAAAATATACTAAAACAAAGTTACATTATTTGCATTTGAAATGGCAGCTAAAAATAGAGTAAAGACATTAAAATTGGAGTGAAGTGCTCTTATTTTGTTGGGTGGGAGAAAGAGATTCATTTTTGTCTACTTACTATACATAATGCTAATAATGTATATTGGAAAAATTTGAAGTCCTATGTTTAAGGTAAAAAAGGGCTTGACACATGAAAAAATTATTAGCATAAATTCATCGTAACCTTGGTTTCCCTTTTGATTTGTATCAATGGTTAATCAATAGAAGGTTGATATGGATCTATAATAGCTTAGGTCGAAAAAATGGATGAACAAAAAATACACTAGTAGGAGAATCAACAACTCTTAGAAGTAAGAACCAAAAACAGATGAAAAATATCAATATGAGCACACTTCATATTGATCTTGCAGAGCACATATTTATACTTAGATACATAATGCTAATAATATATATTGGAAAAATTTGAAGTCCTATGTTTAAGGTAAAAAAGGGCTGACACATTAAAAAAAGATTATCATAGATCCATCATAACCTTGGTTTCCCTTTTGATCTGTATCAATGGTTAATCAATACAAGGTTGAGATGGATCTATAATAGCTTAGGTTGAAAAAATGGATGAACAAAAAATACACTGGTAAGAGAATCAACAACTCTTAGAAGTAAGAACCAAAAATAGTTGAAAAATAACAATATGAACACACTTCATATTGATCTTCCAGAGCACATATGTCAAAGATCTTGCTACATTTGGATATTCCTCACATAGTGGGTGATGTACAGATGATGTCCTATTGATGATTATGCTCTATTGTAGACTGTCATATCTTTGTGTCCTCGCTCATGTATGGTGATAGTGTCTCATGTACTTTTCATGATTGTCGTGAAAATTGGTTAAGTCTAATAATGGATCATAACACTCTAAATTGTTATTATTTTCCTTGTTGTACCAAGGTGGATCATAGTCATCTTCTAGATAAGTGTTGTCACTCTTGGTTCAATCATACTACTAAAGGCCTAAGAAGGTGTAGCATGTCCATATCCCAAATCATACTTAACACTTTTCATCTTCCCCATTATTTCATACATATATCCTCTTGTTTTCTTGGATCCACATGTGTGAAGGTCAACTTCCCTAGATGAGGGAATCTATTGTATTTTGACCATATCACACTTTTGAGGAGGAGGTCCACTTGATATTATTACACATTTTGAGGGCGACCTAGCTTCATGGGAAGTTATATTTTGATAGAGTGCCCAAAATTCCACCAAATAGATGTCATTAGATGTATAATGGCCATCATATTCCCAAAATGTATTCATAATAAAAATCCAAGCAAAAATTGACACAGTTATGGTGCTTTTAAAATCTACCATGGAATATTATCGTCAAAAATTTTACCATTCATTTGAGGACATCCCACTCTCTTGATGATTAATAACACACAGGACAAATTTCTAGGAGGGAATCCACTTTTTAGAGGAATTTATCCTCGTCTATTGTACATGTGCTATTAGTCCACCATATTTTATTGTTGTTGACTAGATCCTCTTAGGTTTGTTAGAGGATATTAGTTTTTGGGGCATATATCTAGGAGTTTTTAGAGATCTATTGTTATTTTATTGTAGAGGTTGGTGAGCTCTTCATATATAAATAAGAGCCTCCTCCTAGTTTGTAAATTGATGCTTGGAAACTATTGGAATGAAGCTCTCTTGCACTCGTCTTGTCTAAGGTTCTAGTGTTGATAGATGATCAACATTTCTTGAAATGTGGAAAATTATTCTTGGAGCATTCTACTAAAAAATTTATTGTAGGTTTGGACTTGTCAAAAGATACTATAAGGAGTGACATCATTCTTTTATTGAAGTGTGAGAGTCTTTTCCCTATTATCCCTTATGAAAAAAAACAACACGCATTCTCTTATCAAGTGAAAACACTCTCTAGTAGTTTTGGAGGTGGTGTGCCCATCCCTTCCATTTACTTGTAGTAATTACTTTGCAAGAACTAGGACCTGTAAATATTGTTTTGACAGACCTACTTTCCCTTTAGATCCTTATAAGAATCATCCCCTTAAGGTGCATATTGACCCCACATAGCCCAAAACATTGCAAGGCACTAGTCTTTTATCTTCTCAATCAAACCAAAAAAATCCAAAATATCATCTCTCTTTTAGCTTTTTTGTTGTTGTTTATCTTGCAATATGGAATTTACTGCAGAAAATTACCCTAGAAAACAGATTTCATTTGAGCCAATAAAACCCAGAAAATACACCTTAACCTTGGCTCTCATTGCCTCAAGACAAATCATTGAAAATCACCACCAAACCCTAAGACGTCTTGTTTGATTGGGATCATTGTTGTGTTCTTTGTTTCAAGATATTATAGGTCATTTATTTATGGTTTAGATCTGAGTGTTTCATAGAATAAAATTTATAAAAATCATATTTGAATCCATTCTAGTTGGCAAAAGGGAAAATCATCCTACTTTCTAACATAAAAACCATGGATGTTTTGTTTGTTTTCTATCTCTTTCTTTGCTAGTTGGAAATCATTCTAAGAGACTTTAATTTTCTGTTTTAGATCTTATTTTGGCATATAGAAATATCATACATACATATTTGACATAGGAATTGAAGACTCTAGGCCTAAAATTCCTAGACATCTTGCTTAATTTACCCTAGTTTGCACTTGTTTAATCTTTGTTGTGGGTACTAGATAAGTTGGTTTGGAATCTGAATTTATCTTGAAATAGCATCTTAAAATCATATCTTATATCATCTTGCTTGTTCATTTAGAAAATACACTTCTTATTTGGTGAATATCTAAATCAATTTGGTATATTTGAAGCCTATCTTGTCACTTGTTGCATCTTTAAATTTGGGTTGTTTTGGATCTCTTCTAAATATGTAAATGAATTTGTTAATTTTAAGGCTAATTGGAAATATGATTTTAATTGTGATTCTAAATAACATTAATCATAGACATTACATCAAATAAGAAAATAATCACTAATATCTCTATTAATACTACTATAACACTACATGACATTTTAGTTTAGTTGACCTAAGGAAGCCCCTCTTGACTGGGAAACTCATAGTCTAAAGTGAGAAAGAAAATCCCCGACCGTGACACTGGTGGCTTGCCTAGATTTTCCCTTAGGGTCTCACCTTTGTGCTTATGACTTTTACACCTGGTGAGAACTTGGGAGGTAATGGGTTCAAATGAAATTAACTCTTCCTCTATCTTAAGAAAGGGTCACAATTTCCATTGCTTGTCCAAGTTGAGCACAAACTATTTCGCAACATTTATACTATGGAATGTAGAACCTATAAAATAATCAAAAGGATTCCATTCTATAAACAAACCCCACATATTATTTGGTGGTATTATCATATATTGAATTATTATGAACAAAAAACAAAGTCTTATCTTATAAAAAACCTATAGATATTGGCCCATAAAGAACGGATTTGAATTTGGATTGGATCCATAACCAATCAAACACTCAAACAGAGTCATCCTTTATGTAGTGGTTTGAATCACATTATAATTTAGCTTATGATTAGGGCCAACCTCTCTTTTACACAATGAATATAAATAGTTGTGCAATAAAACATAAGTAATGTGTGTGTTATAACAACACTTCTAGATTTCTAGGAAGGTAACATCAAAAGAATAATCCTATGGAGATATCTACCACTGACCCTTATTTCTTGGTCTACATCCTAGATTGACTTAATGTACACGAGAAAGCCAAGATTTTCACCATAGATGAGTTGGAAAATAAGGGGTCTCTTTCTTATAATAGAAATAACACTTGTGTGAAATAAATTATAAGTCATAAGTGAAGTGTATGGCATAACTGTTAGGATATTTAGACACTTAGGAGTTAGTTAAGATCTACTTGGTCTAATGTGTTGTTAGGTAAAAGTGTGTTTCTTAGTGTGTTTCTTTATTATGAATTAGTATGCATGTGTAGTTAGGAAATCTGATGGTCACGATATGTTCCCGACATAGAGTGATTTGACGGTTCATAATCTCCTCGATCTTAACGACCATTTATTCGTGGCTTAGCACCCGATTGGTCCATGATCTCTATTTAAAGAGCATGGAAGGTCATTTGTCGATGATCGAATGTGAGAAACTCTCTTGTAAAATCTCTTTGTAATCTTTTTCTTTTGCATTAATAAACTACTCCAAGTGGTTGCGTTGGTTGGGGTCGTGGATGTTTCCCCATAGGGGTTTTACCATGTGAAAACATCGTTGTGTTGATCTTTGATCTGGTTATGTGAGTGGTTACTGAAGGTGTTCTTTCTCTGTTGGAATACATGTGTTGTTGAACATGGTATCAAATCCTGTTTGAAGATCCGCTCCTATTGTAGATTGAGATCGTGAAGACAAGTTGTCTCATCTCCATTTTCTATCAGTTACAGACATTTCTGTGATGAGATGACTGTTCCATTGCATCCGGATCACTCATTTCATTCAGGAACACTTTTCATTTCACTCGAAAAGGTTTCCATTTTCCCAATATATGGCCATTACAGTCACATCCAGAGGTATAAAGCTTGAATATGCATTTTTAAAATTTTTGCAAAGTAGTATTTTGGTTTTATTTCGGTCTTTCATTATTTATTCCGGGGTTGGTACTCTTTTAGATCTGCGTATTCTCTTTTCCCAGTGCCCTGTTCGATCTTGGAAAATCAAAAACAGATAGGAAAAGGTGCATATTCTGGGTAAACTAACCAAGATCTAGCCCTTGTTGTCATCAAGAAGCGAATTTTTTTTCTTGTGTGAAAAGAGTTTTTTTTTAGCATGCTCTCCAAGGCCATCAACAACCTCAATCCTCCTCCTAAACATTACAATATGTTTTTCTAGACCATTTAGTTAAAAGTTGGCTTATTAAGTAAGAGGTCTTGAGTTCAAGTCTCTCTTTTGTTACTTTTTTTGAAAAAGTTCATGCTAAAATTGTAAAGTGTATTCCACTTCAAGTATAAAAGTGAATCATTATAAGTAACTTTAATATTTTATATTAGAGTTATTTTATTTTGCATGAAGAAACTTCATTGTAAAAGTGATCCCCACTTATCTTTATAAAAGTGGGTCACTTCATAAAGCAACTTACACCACCACATGGTCCTAATTTGGTTACCGTTTATGCCTTTTTTTAAAAGGGCATAACTCTCACATCCAAAGTCCGTTTTAAGTGTCGTTTTTTTTTAAACTGCATAACTTTTCGAGATCTTTCCATTCAGATCATCAGTTTCAATTTTTAAATCCATGTTATCTGCATATTTAATATGGATTCTACAAGTAATCTCTTACTTACCAGCACCAACGACTTCCAATAGAAATCTCATATGGAGGATTTATTAAGAAGTAAAGGCTTGTATCGGATTACCTTGGGAAAGGAAACAACACCCATTGATGCTGATAAGAAATCCAAATGGGATAATAGGAATGACGAAGCACGTGGATTAATCAGAATGCCCATCTCTCCTGATTTAAGGTTCCACCTTCAAACAATTGATGAACCCAAAGAATATTGGGAAAAGATTGAATCTGTATTTGGTAAACACAATATTATTCGAGCACAACAGTTAGAAAATCAAGTACCAACTTTAAGTCCAAGTGATTTTTCTTTCATTGAAGACTATCTATCTAAGTTTAAAACACTCAAAACTTTATGTGAAGAATGTAATATAAAGATAGACGAAGATCGTTGCATCTATCTTATTCTTTCTAAGCTAGGTAGTGCATATTCTGTGTTTGTATCTACCTTTTATGCCATGCAAGAGGCTCTAGGGACAACTTATCAAAAACCCACTCTTGAGAAATTTTGTGATCCTTTGATTAGAGAGCAAGATAAGCTATTACAAATTGGATTGATCAGCACTGCAAGTACCTCCAACAAAGTCTTAGTTGTCCATCAGAAAGATAAACCCAAGAATCCCAAGAAGCAACATCCTTGTCAAAACAAAAAGCAATATAAGGGTCCCAAACCCACTCAGATAGCTTCCGCTCCTAATGGTGATAAAGGAGAAAAATATAAAAGTAAGAAGACTGACAGACATTGCAACTTTTGTGATAAATATGGTCATGATGAGTCCAAATGTTTCAAGAAGATGGCAGCTTTGGAAGCAACGATGAAGAAACACAACAACAATATTGATTCTACTTCCTCTTCTCATGGACATGAACTTTCAGCTTTTGGTTTCTCCTTCAATACAGCTTCTACTTCTACTTCTAATGAGTGGCTTATTGATTCTGGAGAATCTTATCATATGGATAAGGATAGAGACATATTTTCTACTCTAAATGAATGTAACACCAAGAAAATATTTGTTGGTTATGATAGATCTCTTAGTGTTGTAGGATCTGGGATAGTTCAAGTAGATAATGGTCATTTCAATGATGTATTATGTGTTCCAAGTATTTCTTGTAACCTTCTATCAATATATCAAATCACTCATTCAGGTGAAGGTAAAATCGTAGAGTTTTCACCTCACCATGTTGTAATCAAGGATCTAAAAGATCCTAAGCATGTTCTTGCAACTGGAATTGTTGATGATATTACCAGGTTTTACAAGTTTGACAACATTAGGTCATCATCTTTTTCATTAGTTTTTATTGTTCATAGTGATGACTTGAGCAAACTTTGGCATGAGAGGTTTGGTCATCTAAATTATCGCTCATTGCAACAACTATGTAATCAACAAATGGTGACTCGTCTTCCTCTTGTTTCATGCAGAGATGGTGTTTGTGTCGATTGTGTTCTCGAAAAACATCATCGGAACAATTTTGACAAACATGCCTCTTGGCATGCCTCGGGTCCTTTGCAGCTTGTTCACAGTGATTTGTGTGGTCCACTTTCTTCTCCTTCTTTTTCAGGGTGCAAGTATTTCTTAACTTTCATTGATGACTTTTCCAAACGTACTTGGGTTTACTTCTTAAAACTTAAGAGCAGAGTTTTTGACAATTTTTTGGCCTACAAAGCCCTTATAGAAAAGCAATCTGGACATCAAATTCAAAGGTTAAGAATAGATAATGGAGGTGAATATGTGAACAATAATTTTACAAGTTATTGCACTACACAGGGAATCCAAATGCAACACATTGTTCCATATACACCACAACAAAATGGTGTTGCGAGAGAAAGAATCGCACATTAAAATAAATGGCTAATTGTATGATCCAATCTAAGGGATTAAGTCTAAAGTATTGGGCGGAAGCCATCAACTATGCAAATTACATAGTAAATCGCACTCCCACAAAGGATCTTAAAAATATAACACTAGAAGAAGTTTGGACTAAAAGTAAACCAGATATAAGTCACTTCTGTGTATTTGGTAGTATAGCATGGGCTCACATTCCTGATGAGAAAAGGAAAGCATTGCAGCCTAAAAGTGAGAAGTGTATATTTGTTGGTTATTCTAAAGATTTCAAAGGTTATAGACTTCTTCAAACACATTGTAATGAAATTATTATTAGAAGAGATGTTAAATTTGATGAAAATATCTTGGCCTACGAGCCTAATTCGGCATTTGTGCCTTCTTTGGCCTGCGAGCCTAATTCAGTGGTTGCTTCGGCCTGCGAGTGATCAGGGGATCAAATTTTGCTTAATTTTCAAAGTGCTCGGAATGCGACAAAAACAATGCCAGTGCGTCCGTCTCGTCTCCCTAATTCCAGCGGTATATTTACTTTCTCCAACGAAGTCCTTATGGAGAAGATATCGCGATCTATTCACCAAGCCAAACAGGCAAAAATTTTGGATGTTGATTGTACCAGTCCGTACGGTGACGTGGCAGGACCATACAGGCTGTACGGTGATGACGTGGCAGTTGGTTATTGCTTGGTTGTTGGCGAATCAGGTGGAGACATGTATCCGATTGGTGGCAAGTAATATGAGGACACGTGGCCTAATCCCTGGGTGCCACGTGTCCCCCTCATTATTGTTTATTGGGTTGTATAAAATTGTATTGGGAGTCCGCGGGGTTCAACCCCCAGACCTCCCCCCACACTAACGCCTTCGCGAACCTTCGCTAGCCATTACACCACCGTTTGTTCCTTGTTATCATTACGGGAAACATTCTATTTATATTTGATGTGTTGTATATCGGGCGGGGGGTCGGGCCGGGGCTAAGCCCCGACCCATGGTCGTTTGGTATTACATATGACCCAACATATAACATATAGCCCGACCGTTTGGCACGTGCACAATTGCATTGTATTTCATTGTAATGTATTTGATATATATACCATGTGTATGCGTGGGGTTTGAAACCACGACCCGTGGGTCTATGTAACCGTGTGTTAAATGTTGGCGCAGGACCCAAAACGGAAGTTGCACGGTTTTCAAACGGTTTAACCACCATTTTTCCCAGCACGAGGTCACATGGCCATATGCCCAGGTGCCAAGGCGGTTAGGGGCTGAAGGTGCCTTCACCGTCCTACGGTTTGCACCGTTGGCGCGGTTGCACCTGGTGTTGGGTTTTTACGCTTAAAAGAGCGTGTGAGCCAGGTTTGTTCAAGAGGGTGTGAATTGTAGAACCAGAGACAGCAAGCTTGAAGAGGGACACT